>LOEQ01002224.1:163842-190429 GCA_001685075.1 Bramus lutescens | reverse complement strand
GGGGTGGGGGTAAGGGGAGATGGGGAGAGAGAAGTGAGAAGGGGAGGATGGGGACAGTTTGGGGAATTGGGACGGTTGGGATGGAGGAAGGGTGGATATAGGAGAAGGGAAGTAGATATCTTAATTAAGGGAGCCATTTTAGTGTTGGCCAGAGTCTTGACTCTAGAGGGGAGCACTATATACTTTAGATGCTGGTCAAGGAGTTAAAGGACTTAATAACTTTCCAAAGTGTTTCAATATTGATTGGCTCCTATTGAACCATTGTATGATTCTCATTTGAAATAAGAATATTTTTAGTCTGCCAATATATACTCAAAATTTTGTATTTGTTTGTTTGTTGTTGTTTTTTTTAATCTACAGGAACTAGTTGTTCCGAGTTCTCTTTGAGTCTCAGAAAACACATTAAAATTTGGACTTCCTTATAGTGTTGAAACTAATAGGGCCATTGAGAGTCTTTAAGTTAGACAGAATGCATTGTGCACTATGAGATAGCCACAGCAGAATAACTCTGAAATGTTCCACACAGGCCCTTGTTTTGTATAGTTTCCTCACAGCTGGAAAGACTATTTTGGCGGTGCTATTTAGGATGTTGAGTCTACCTATATGCCTATAAAGTTTAAAAACAGACATTAGCTCCTCCCTTTTTGTATGATTCCTGAAACAATGTGATATATAAAATCTCTACCATATAATTTTGCCATCATCAGCTGAACTGTTTTATTATGCATGTCCCAAAATGATGCCCTATAACTTCTGAATGTAAAGCCAGGATAAAGATTACCTCCATGTTTCAGCTTTTTTTTAATGCTCACAGTAGCATGAAAGTATAACCAAATGATGTCAAAGAGGTATGTATTTTTGTGCCATCCTGGATGCCAACAAATACAGAAAGTTATCCAGTTGCTTTTTCTAACTCTCTGAGCTCATAGGTTTTCATCCATGCCTCTGAATCTCAAGTTTTATTAGAATGATAGAGATTTAGCCAGAACTAGCTTTAGTGGCAGCAGCAGAGCTATTGTCTGGCTTTATAGAACTCCCCTTTTTTTATGGTCATCAAGACACCACAATGAAGTTAAAACAGTAATTATGCAAATGTAGACACATGTAGATTGCAAGAGAATATCTGTCCCTTTAGGAAACAAAATATTCATGTTGGAGTTGGTTATATTATGTAAAAAATAAATCCAGGTCCTGATATATATTCTCCAATTGTTGTGAAATTTAGTCAACTGTGATGTTTCACACTGCAAAGTTGTGTTGTATGTTTGTTAGCTATGGAAATATGCATTGCTGTTTTACCTTGCCTGTTTAAGACACCTATATTAGTCTAATAAGAAGCTGAAAGGCAGGTAGTGAGGGAGGAGGTAGTGGTGGGAATTGGGGTAGGGAGAGTAAGTTGCAGGAGGAATTTATGCTTGAGAGAAGTGAAAAAAAATGAGACCACAGGAGCCAGCCAGGCAGATAGAGAGGAATCAGGAAAGTAGGGCATAGAGAATGAAAGGTAAAAAGCCCAAGGCAAAAATGTAGATGAATAGAAACACGTTGAATTACGTTAAAAAGAGCTAGCAGGGCATGCCTAAGCTAAGAACGATCATTCATAATTAACAAGAGGTCTCCATGACTTTATTTGGGAGCTGGTTGGAGGCCCAAAGAAAAACCCAGCAACAATCAATCCATAAGTGTATAACTAATATTTGAAGAAGTTTTCAGAAACCAATTCTTACTCTTTTATTGAATCGTTCTTTTTTTCATGAATTTTACTCTATCAAACTCAGAACTCTTCAGGAATATGTTAAGCTTAAGTTCCAGTATTTTTTTCTTTCCTTTTTTTTTGGTTAGGAAAGGGTAATCATTTTTAATGTCAGAATGCCACATGAAAGTGAATGAGATAAAAATATAGGAATGTTGTTTCAGTGCATCATTGAAAACTCTTTAAACTTCTATTATTTTGTGATATGCATTGTTATTTGAAAATACCTGTTTATATTTATTTTGAAATTTTATTTTATTATTACATAAAATATTCATTTATATGTGATGCATGTATAAAAAGATAGATATCATTATAAAATATCACCAATAAAAATATATAAAAATTGCTTAATTTGTGTACCAGAGAAAGCATGCAGCCTTATCAAGATAATTTAGGGCATTCAAAGACAGCCAAGATCAAGTAGAACAAGTGGGAGAGTCTGAGTACAAAACACCAAAAAAATACATAAAAGCTGAGCACCCAGAGCTGGGGTTACAGAGACAGATGAAAACCCAAAGTTCATATACCAGCTCCCATCCCAGACTCATTGACAGGCTCTGGGCTGTGTCTCAGAAAGGAATGTGAAGGGCCATAGAGAACAGCACCCAACATCACTTTCTGGTCTCCACACATTTGAGTTTACAGAGGAATACACGTGTCCATACACCCACATAAACATATACGTTATACACTCATCTAGACACAGGTACTCACACACACACAAAAAAGAATGTTGCATTCAATGCTTCTGCCCTCTTTTACAAAACAAAGACAATAATTTTTAAGAAACTCACTATAAAACTTATAGTGATCTGAACAATAAACACCAATACATGTGATAATGAAAATGTAAAAGAACTAAGATTCATAAAACATATTTACTAAGTTCAAGAAAACATTCAGTGCTACAAATAAAAGGATAGATACATACTGAAATGATATTGATATTAAATAAACCATCTAATTCTCTCATTGATATTTTGTGTTGAGTTTTAAATCTAAGTTTGAAGATATCAGCACATTTAGAGACATTTGCTTATATATGACATTAAGTCAGCATAAAATATAACCTCAGAGAATAACAAGAGGGGAATAAATTAATTATTTTTCACTAAGTAGGGTAACATATCCCTTTTAACCTTCTTAAAAGCATCCCTGCCTTGTTTTAAATTGAGTCATTCTGAGTACCTGAGTTTCCTGTTTTATAGTTTTATAATTTGTAACGTCTGGCAAAGATCAAGGATTCTTACTTTACACCTCACAGATGTCCTTGCAAATGGGAACACGATTTAAATGGTTTACACACATATATTACTCCATTAGTGGCTAATTAAAAATTTGTCTGACAGCTGGCAGACAATGAGGTGTTTCAGATAATCCAAGGGAGCTGATCAAGGGTAGAAAATTGTGTGTGTTCTATTTTTATGATTCATAGAATGTTTTTTGGTCAATTTTAGAAATGTCTTATTTCTCCACAGACTGCATATTTCTATATAAGTTGTTAGTGACACATTTGTGCTACAGCTACATTGAGATTAGATAGAATTTATTCTGCAGAATTTCATGCTTTGTTTTACTCTTCTCTTTAAGTTTTTCTTAAACAGAGTCTTTTCATGCAAGACAGAAGTTTGATCTTTTGTCTACACAGGTTTTTCTCCTACACGTTACAGTTTTAGTTGGTCTTTGCCTCTGACTACTGTCTAACTATACTGCCCATGAGGTAGGGCATTGTCATGAGCACTGTGTGGCACAGAGAAATGGAATGACAGTATGGGGCAGTACATACATTTAGAGATTTGTTTTAAGCAATGGCTCATATGATTGTGGATTTGTCAGATACACTGTTGGCATGGCAGGATGAGCGGCTGGAGACATAGGGAAGGGTACTGGGGCAGTGTAGGTACAAAAGCAATCCGAAAGCAGACTTTCTCCTTCAGGTGACCTCATTCTTTGCTCAGAAGGCCTTTTATAAATTAAACCCTCATTAGGGAAGAGACCATAAACATATATAGCTCCTAAAGATATGACGATTTAAATGTTATTCTCACACAAAATATACCCTTGAAACAAAATCTAAACCCGCATTTACATAAAATCTACTTACAGGGTGCTATCTAGGCTAACATCAAAAACCTTATATGACTGAGAAAATAAATATGTAAAATTCAGAAGCCATGTGAATAATTTATGCAGCCTGGGACATTTATACAAAAAAAAAACCTTAAAATCAAATAAATTAAAGAGTATTGAAAATAGGTGTGGTTCAGAGATGCCAAAAGCAACTTAGTTGTGCAATTGATACTTAATTGATAGTCAAGAATGTTCTAATAGTCTCCTACCTCATCCTATTCTTTCTCCCAAAATCTATTTTAAATCCTTATTTCAGAAGGATCTGGTCTTCCAATAGTCAGTTGCAGACAACATATCTTAATTTATACCTCATAATATGTACTGCAGATAAGAATATAAATACTACAATTAATATGAAAAAAACTTCTATATTTGATAGAAGCAAATTCTATGACTTGAAACTAGAAATCCAAGTAAGTAGAGCTATAAACTAGCAATCCATTTTTCATATTCCATGAAAAGAAGCTTAATCTTTTATAGATGCTACTTTCCAATTTTACTCTTGTAAAGCAGAATCTGAAACAGTGACTTTATATATAGCAGTTAAAAACCAGCTGGATCATAGCTGTTAGCTGGAAAGAAAATGGCTGAACTAAAATGCAGACAGATTTATATTTTTGTGAGTTTTAAAATATGTGTTGATTAAGTCTTTTTGTAAGTTTAATCATTGAAATTTATCAAAATATGGGCTTTGCATCTTCAATTGCATGCTGTAGTTAGGTAGTGGCATGAATCAATGAGCTCAAAAAAGCCACTAAGAATCACAATCATCCTTTCCTAGCTTTCTCTTTAGTAACAAACATATTTCTACCATGGGAAGTGTCAAATATATTTTAATCTTTAAGTGTCATAATTGTTACCCATCTCATTATTTGGACAAAACATGTGATGTAAGCTATTTAAGGAAGAAAGGGTTGATTTTGGATCAGGGTTCTAGGGGATTTATCCCAGCATATCTAGGTAATCATGGCAGCAGGCAGATGAGGCATACCTGCTACATTCATACATAGGAAGCATAAAGTAACAGATACTGGTGCTTAGGTTGCTTCCTACATCTTTTAATGCACTTGAGACCTCATAACTTGAAATGGTTAAGTTCCTAAGAGAATGTATCTTTCCATCTCAATTGACCTCATCTGAATAATTCTTCACAGATCTGCTAAGAGATTTGTCTCCAATGAATCTAGATTCTGTCAAGATCAATCAATTGTAGCCAGGCATTGTGATATACATCTTTAATCCCAACACTCTGAAAAGAGGGACAGGTGACTTACGTGGGTGGTTTCACATTCAAGTATATTGTTATCAAGAAGATTCTGACAAAACTGATGAAGATGTGGACAAGTCAAAGAAACATGTGAGTGTTATGTAAGAAACTGCTGTTCTTTTGGCTTTTGTATTCAATTTAAAACTACATTCATAAACAATTCTTATTCCTTAAAGTGGGTTCCTAGTTCTGCTAACTAATGACTCAGAATGAGGACTGTAAACATCAGAGTAATGAACTATGTGATGAGAAGGGAGGGCTATGAACCATGTGGGATCACCTTGTTCTTCAAGATGCAAAGTGCTTAGAGACTGAGTCCAATCCCAGCGACCAGTGAATGAACTGATCACCTCTGTGTATGAAGTCTCACTAAAGTCTCTGGTAAATGGTATTCAAAGTAGAGTTCCTGGTTAGCGATACTCATTTCTTTCAGTCCACATCGATTTGTGATGATAGTGACACATCACGAGTGATGAGTAGCTGATATAGAATATTCAAATTTGAAGCCCTTTGAGACCCACCCCAGGTTTCTCTCTCTCCTTTCCCAGGCCCATCACTTTCTCTGTGCCTCTGTTTTCCAAGACAGTCCTAGATGTCCTGAAACTAGCCTTGTAGACCACTCTGACCTCGAAGTCACGAAGATCCGCCTGCTTCTGCCTCTTGAATGCAGAGATTAAAGGCTTGCATCATCACCACGCTGGCTCAGGCTTCTCATTTTTATGCTAACCTTTTATTTTATTTTGGCTACAAGAGAACCTTAATCACTAAATGTAGTGCTTACCTGAGTTCACAGTTGTGCTGATAGATTGTCAAACCTAAGAACAAGGTGAGAAAATCCCTACTCCACTTCATAGTCAGTGGGTAAAAGATGTTCAGGCTTGTCAACCTCCAAGCTAAAATGTGAGGTGAGGGCCCTTTCCTTGGGAGTTCTTTGTGATTAATTCAGAAAGAAGTTCTCTTTGAAATATGAGTATTTAATGTCATAATTGTATTATACATCATATATCTGAGCAAGTCAAACAGTTGTGGACAGCAGAATACTAAAATGTTTATTAATAATTTTGTTAATTTGACACTTTAATAATAAATAGTAATATTTATTAGCAATTTTGCATGTTAATGACTATATCTCTATGATTTGTGTGTACATCTCTGTGATATATTTATTCAAAATGTATAATTGAGAGTTAGATAGGATTGGTGTGGGTTTTACTATAACCTTTACTTTGCTCATAAGAACATTCTAGCATAGGTAGGTAGCTTCAAATTCTGGAAAATCTGTATTTCTATTTAAAAAAAGAAAGAAAAAGATATTTAGAGTAAACTAGTAGGAAACTTGAATGAGAAGAGGAAAAGAGGAAAATTATATAATTTTTAAGTTAAAACATAAGATATTTTTTTAAAAATCTTCTATTATTCCTGTATCCCAGAAGCTATCTGATGGATTTTGATACTACACTAACAAATATTTATATTTTACTTGTAACGTTTATTTGAAAGGATATTGTAAATAATGTGCTAGGGTACATTATCAAATATAGACTTGCACAAAGAGGAAATATTATATAATGATTTTCATTTGATTAATATATTTTAACCTCCCAAAACTGCCAAAGCTTTAAAAATGAGTTCAGTGATGAAGAGGAACTGCACAGCAATCATAGATGTGTTACAAGGCATTACCTGTCTACCTGTCCATAGCAGTGAAGCAGAAAAAAATGTACATGAAGGAAAAAATGGAATGACTACTGAAGGTAATATGGAAGGTGCTGTATAGGAGTTGACTTTTAAATGGGACTTTTAAACTATGAACAGATTTAGAAATGTGTCGTAGGGTTTTAATTCAGATGAGAAAATGAAATTTTATTTGAAGTTTAATATGTGCCCTACACAGTCTACAACTGACTACCTTTTGCAGTCTAAGTGTAACCATGGCTCTACATGTGATTTATACCTTATCAGGCCAAATTAATTGCTGTACTTTGCCAAGTTCAAAAAGATTTTCCTTTTATTTAGCTCTAAAGTGAAAGTGTTAACCTGCCTAAGGTATTGCTACCTTTCCTTGTAAAGAGGGATAAAAATGTGCAATTAAGTTCAGACATTTTCTCAGAAATCTTGTATCCTACCGGGCAATTTCAAGGCAGCCTATAGCCTGATGATACATTTCTTCACACCCGACTTTTAGATCCTAGAAACATTATTGGAGCTTTTCAAATCTGTAAGGAAAAGGTGCGTGTCTCTTAGAAAGAGTGTTAATGTAAGCTCTGAGAAGAAAGCTTATTAATGTTCAAGGAATTGGACAGTCCATGAGCCTGTTCAAAAGCTGATCCTACCGTTGAGATAGCCCCACAGATTTAGAGTTAATAGGAAGTGCTGGATCAAAGTGTAAAGAGCTGCTTAAGAACAGGACTGAGGCAAGGTCACTTGAGAAAGTTCCCAGGAGAATAATATGAAAAGAAAGTGTATACTTAATGGTTAGAAATTTCTCCATTAACATTAATTCAGAAATATCGGGTTATTTAGTTTATAGTTTGTATTTCTTTGTTTTGTTTGCATGTGTGTCTGTGCACCACATGCATTCAGAGCCCATAGAAGCTAAAAGAGGGCGTTGAAATTACAGATGGTAATTTTAGGTTGTGAACTGCATGTGAGTGTAAGGAATCTAAACTGGATCCTCTGAAAGAGCAGCTAGTGTGGTCCTTTAGTTTATGCTTAATTGACTGCAGAAACCAGATTACAACCACAGATACTTTGAGGCAATGCCTGTACTTATTTGTTGTGAATTTTAACCCTCTTGTGACCAATAAAACTCAGTAAGAATAATACTACTTGACAATCACTGACATGCTGACAAAGGCCATCTGACTATTATCTTTGATAAAGATAGTAAATATTGAATCAATTTGTTACAAATTATTGGGTTCATTCCCCTCTAAAAGCCCTCATGGCCAACTACCATGCAGGGATAAAGTCTACATAGCAGGACTGAGCATATGTGGGAACTCTGGTTTATGTCTAAGACTTAGGATGCTGAAATTTGGTTATCAGAGTCATGACAATATCTGGAGTGTCCAGATTATTACACTCTGCAGGCATCAGAGACTCTACGCTTCTACTTCCAGCTTGAGTCCCAGGTATCTTAAAGCATGGAACACTATTTCTTTCATACCTATCCCATCCTATCCCAAATACAAACTGCTCTTTCTAAGCACTGCATCTTGGAATCTTAAGTACCTCAGTTCAGTGATTCTTTAAGATCCAGCAACTGGGGTGAAGACAAGCTTTATCCAACAATATTTTATGATGGTTAAACTACATCTTATGATGGTTAAACTTGGTTAGAAATGTTGGGAATAAGTATCACCATGGAGACAATCTCTGAGACTATCGATAGGGGGTATATCTAGATTAGTTTAATTGCGGTTAGAAAGTCACAGTGGTAAGCACTGTTCCATGGGCTAGGTTTGCAAGCTGAATAAAATGAAGAAATCCAGAGGAGCAGAAGCATCCATCTCTACATCCTGACCATGGACACATGAGACATTCTCTTTCTGCTGCCACAACTTTCCTCTGGAAGCATAGCATAACCCAGATAAAGCTTCCATGTCTTAAATTGCTTTCTTTTGTTACAAAGACAAGTAACCAATATAGCTAATAGGACAGTTACTTATATACAATCTAAGTAGCATGGTCTTCCACCACTTCTCTAACATTTATGCTATTGGGCAATATTTTTCTTTAATTTTCAAAATTTATGTATGCTCATACAATTTGAATATAGCTAAATGCTTATTTTTACTGGATTCTGTGATGTCTAGCAAAATTATTTGAATACTACAATACATAATAGTTTCTCAGAATAGATATTATTATTGAGATTTTCTGTCATTGCAAGGATAGTCTCAAGTCTTTTAATGGATAGACTAAAATTCTCCAAACTGAAGCTATGGGGTGGAGGTAGCGTAATTAGACATTGATAACTAACTTAAACGGTTATGTCAGCTTTAAGTTACATAGTGTATTAGAACCTCTCTTGTGCATTTACATTTGTATGAACACATAGTTTTATAGAGAACAATATATTGGTATCATATATTTATTTTGAAATGTTGTAATATCATCATGAAAGAAGAAAGAAGAAAATAACACAATTAAGATTATTATTGAGATGATGAAATTCATATTTGTAATTCTCTTTAATGTAGTACTATTAAAAAATTACAGTGATAAAAATATCAGAGATAAGGCTAAGATGTTGATTCAGTTTATCTTAGTTAGACAAATTCACTTACTTTTCCAGATATTTGTTGGGCCCAGATGTTGAGAGGGAAGAGAAAACAATGGCCAATAATGGGGATTATATCTTAATTTTACAGTGTACAAAAGAGAAAGACTAAACAAACAATATCAGCAGTGCAGGATGAATTTGAATTGTGCATATGTGTATGCACACAGCTGTGTTTCTCACCTCCAGTTAAAAATGTGAAGCCATGTGCCTACAAAAAAAACAAACTAGTGGCTGGAATTTCTCCATAAAATTGCTGACTTTTTTTTAAATATATTTTGCTTCACATACCAACCAGCCCCACCTCCCTTCTCTCCTCCCATCCCCCCATTTTCCATCTACCCCTATTCCCATCAATTTCTCCATCTCCATTCAGATAAGAACATGGGTTTGCACAAAGCATGGCACACCAACTTGAGGAAGGACTGAGCTCGTTCCCTAACATTAAGTCGGGTACATGGAATCCACTTGCTGGCCTTCTTAAACAGGTATGTTCTACCAACTAAAAAAACAAAACAAAACAACGAGAAAAAAAAAAACTTCCTAGGAAGTGTGTATGGCTATACAATTTCCCAAGTACTATATGAATTGCTAATTCTTTTCTCAACTTGTACTAGTTCCTGTTTAGATATGTATTTTCTCTTCTCCTTCTTGATCAGGCAATGCTGTGACAAGTCTTCCAGTTGTATAGTTATTAATTTCACATTTCCCAGGATCAAAACAGAAAACAAACTGAAAAAAGTTAAGACCAACTCGGTCCTGCTGTTAACTGCCATTGATGTAGGCAATAAACTGATTAAAATTGTTTTACTGCTGAATCAAGAAACAAGCTATTTAAGGACATTATTTCAACACCAAGAGCTTGTAAATTTGCAGTTTAGGTTTTTCACATTAATATCGTATAAACAGCTACTTGGATTAAAAATGACCTGACATAGTAAAAAAAAAATTTAGAAAAACAGCATGATTATATAAAATTATGATAACTTGCTTCCTCCATTACCAAAGAACTCGGAAATGCAGTAGTTTTTAAAGAATATTATGTGAATCTAATGGAAATAGTTTCTGAAAAAGATTCTTGGCTTTTGCTCATTATGTTTCCATATTATTAGCAGTTGTTTCTAGTTAGAAGGCAAATTTAAATTAGTTTATTCTGTTTCAGGGAGGGAACATCCTACTGTTCTAAGTAATGAGCTGTAAAACAGTGTGTGGGTCACACATAAAATGATAAATATATGTAGCAAACATTAAACAGAGTGCTGGAAACCATTATTGCTATTTTCCAATCTGCAAACAATTTTCTTTGTTCTATTCATTAGAGTAAACCTAGAAATAAACATAAACATGATTTAAAAACTATCAAAGGAAAATTATGGCTTTTATTATCATCATTATTCTAGGGAAAGAAAAATGATCTTACTCAACTACAAGCCTGTCTCCTCACAGCTCTGACATGATTCCCAGAGGGTTAAAAACCAGCACCACTACAATCACCAATGACAAATGTGTGATCAAAGTACCGTCCAGATTCCTATTCAGTGCATACATACTTTAAAAATATCAGTTAAAGGCAAATCATAGAGGGACTTTAGAAGGATATACATGCATTGATAAGGACAGAAAGGGAGACAAGGAAATAGATGAAATATAAGAAAACAGAAGGTCTCAGTAATGGAAGGAGTATGCTTCAGTGTAGGCAGCTGAGGAGTGAGAAAGGAAATAAGGTATTGTCCTTTACTCTATTTCCACTCTTAAAAATATTATGCATATCAAAACTTTGTACCTGTTAAATTAATCAGCCATGTTAATTACCTATGAAACCTCTTCTATTTATAATGTATTTTCTCATCTTTGAGAAAATATAATTTCAGATAGAAATAACACAACTTAAACTCCAGAATATGGAAACTGTATGAAAAGGAAGGTTTTGTCCAATTGCTGAGGCTAGAGAAATGCTGTAGGGGAGATGGATTTAACCTTCATTTTAGAACATGGCTTGAGACTGAGTTAGGTCTTTGCCTTCTTTCTCTCTTTTCCGTTTCTTTCATCTTCTGCACTTAAGAACTAGGAATCAGATAGATTCCAGATCAACAGACAGAAAGATGGAGCATAAATAGATATTATAGATGGCAAACTTATAACTTCTCTTCACAATTCTGACCTAAAACAAAGGCCTAGGGCCTGTGTGCTTTGTCTCCACCCATTCATTAGTGCCCTTCTGATAGTGGGCTGGTGCTAACATTCAAGGCCAGATATGTATGTGTTTGTACTAGCTGAGGGCCTATCAGTTTACCAGTCTTTGTTCAAAGTGGATAAATTGGGGAGAGGAGGCTCCTCACTCACTCTTAAAATATCCAGTCCTTAATGAAAAATTGGACTTCAGACTACTGAATCCCCTGCTCTACTCATATTTTAAGATTTTTTTCTCTCTGTATCTCCCTGTGTGTGTGTGTTTCCTCACACTATTAAATTCTGTTCTTCATTGGTTGGTTCTTTCTCATGTCTGGAAATTTACTGCTGCTACCAGGTTAACCTAAGATTTTCTTTATCCTATTAATTCTTTAACTTGAGAGAAAATGAACCTGATCCCAAGACCCTTAGACTGTAACATCCTTGTTATTTGCTTGCTATGTCGTTTATCCTCCTTCTACCTTCACTTGCCCCCTCCATTCCTCCTTGTTTTCTTTATTTTCCTTCTTTTGTTGAGGAGTGTGGAGTGAAGCAAATACCATATGCAATTATTTACCACTTAATAATTCTTTTCAGTGAATGCATGTCTATCTGCCATTTTCACTACATATTTGTGATATGGTTAAAACTAGAAGCAATATTTGATTCACATTTAGGGTCAAATTGTTATGCAAAATCCTAACACAAGACATGCTCAAAGTAGTTTGTATAGTTGTTGAGAAGCAAAATAATTAAATACCAAGGACAGCACTGTGGAGACTACATTTAATTCCCTGAGATAAAAATTGAAATGGGCAAAGGATGCAATTTATAAATGTTCTAACAAGGTCCAATTCAGTATTTTACTAATACAGAAGGATGTGTTTTCAGTATTTCTTCCAATAAATCTTATTTTTGTCTATTTACAGGTATTTCATTTTTATATAATACACATGTAATTATATTTTTCAATAAAGTCATGATATATTATACATATATGAAATTTATTATCATAAACTGGACAAGCATAAATATTAAAAAGTAATCACATAGAATTTGAGCTGAGTTAAGGTAGACTCTCAATTATTTTAATTTTACCATACAGATTTTTTTCCTAAGGCCCAATTTTCTCATTTGTAAAATAAGGTTAAAGAAGTTTATTTTACAATGTTTCTGTATTAATTGAGATAAAACATAAACTACCTAACACAGTCTAAAAGTCTTGCTCAAAATTTAGGTCTAGAACTGGATTTGTGCATGTGTATAGATCAGTTTTATTATGAAATGTTTTCTATGAGGACTTTATAAATTTATTTAACAGAAGCAAGGTTGTAGCGGGTGAATGCTAATTGCAAAAGGAATGACCAGGTGTCATTTTCTGTAACTTTCCACAAGACTGATCCTGTGAAAGAGTATTCCTGACAAAACATACTTAGACATTTTCAGTTTCTTCTTCCCTTATTATGAACACAATAAATGTGGATGTATTTTAGTTTAGTATAGTTCAAGAGGAAGAATGTGGATCCTGACACTTGTTTCTGAGGACCAGATAAAACAACTCATGTAGTAATCTATTGATGGATGTTACTTGTTTTGAAACTTTGCATCTCTGACTCATGATTTTTCCTTTCCAAAAGGCCTCCTTTTCCTGGAACTGGAGTACAGCTGTTTGTGAACCCTCATGTGTGTGCACATGATTGCAGTGTCTATGGAAACCACAAGAGGATATTGGATACCCTGGCGCTGGAGTTACAGGTGTATGTGAGTCCCCTGATTTGAGTGTTAGGAATTGAACTCAGATTCTCTGCCAAGACAGAAGACATTTAATCACTAAGTCATATCTCCAGTTCCTGAAAGTTTCAGATAATATAGAATACAGGTATATTTCCTTATCAAACATCTCCATCAATCCATAAAATGGCAAACAGCTTACAAAACACATGTTCATAGCACCAAATGCCTACATTAAAAAGCTGGAAAAATCCCACACTAGTGAATTAACAGAACATTTGAAAACTTTAGAACAAAAAGAAGCAACATCATCCAAGAGAACTAGACAGCAGGAAATAATTAAATTGAGAGCTGAAATCAACAAATTATAAACAAAGAAAACAATACAAAAAATCAATGAGACAAAGAGTTGGTTCTTCAAGAAAATCAACAAAATAGATAAATCTTTATCCATACTAACCAAAAGGCAGAGATAGAATATCCAAATTAACAAAAGCAGTGGAATGCTTTAAGTATTGCATAATTAACCTTAATAGTAGGAACATGGAAAACAGTGGTGCTGAGGATGATTCGAGCTGTAGGAACCTGGTTCAAGAGGCTTCAGAAAAGAAGTTTATTATGTAGTCTACAGATATTTTTTGTGATATTTTGGTGAAGAATAAAGATGGTTTTTGACCTCATCTATAGAGTATGCCTGAGACTAAAGTGAAGAGTTTTGGATTAATTCCATTTGTAGAGGAGGTATCAAAAGAGCCTACTATAGATTATGTTGTATGGTTATTACTATTAATTCAAATGAAGGTTTCTAATGAAAAGGAGCAAGCTGAGCAAGGGAAATATAAAATGTAAAAACTGAAGAGAAAAAGGAGCACCAGGAAGTAGAATGGAGCTGAGTCCTATGTCCAAGCAGATAAACAATGTAAGAAAAGGAATAAATGGAGTGGTGACTTTGGGGCAAGATCCCACATATCTAAATTTTCAAATTGTGAAAAGGAATAAAAGAAAACTTTAGACCCATGAGTGGTGGCATAGACCTTTAATCCCAGGGAAGGCAGAGACTTACAGATCTCTGAGTTTTGGGCCAGCCTATTATACAAAGCAAGTTCCAGAACAGTCAAGCTTAGTCAGTGTGGTAGTTTGAATGTCATTGCCCTTTAAACTCAAATGGAATGTCACTATTAGGAGGTATGACTTTGTTGGAGTAGGTGTGGCCTTGTTGAAGGAAGTATGTCACCATGGAAGTAGGCTGTGAGATGGGATATATGCTCAAACCATTCCCAGTGTATCATATTACTTCCTGTTGCCTGTAGGTCAAGATATAAAACTCTCAGAACCTACTCCAACAGTATGTCTGCTGCATGCCACAATATAACAGCATGTTGATAGTGAACTAAACTTCTGAAAATGTAAGCGAACCCAATTAAATGTTTTTCCTTCATAAGAGTTTCTGTGGTCAAGGTATCTCTTCACAGCAATAGAAACCCCAAGACATTTTAATTTAACTTAAGACCCAACCCATGAGATGAAACACATATATAACATTGCTTGCATGACTAAGCACCTGAGGATAGATGTCCAAAAGATCTAGGGTAAAACTAAATATTACCAGTCTCAAAAACAAAGCAAAAAAATAAATAAAGATAAAATGACTCCAAATGATATTCTTCTACACACATAGATCAGTTCCTTAACTAGTCATCATCAGAGAAGCTTCCTCCTCTCCTGTTTCAGATTGGAAAAAGTAGAGAAGTAAGACAGATGGAGAGAGAGAGAGAGAGAGAGAGAGAGAGAGAGAGANNNNGAGAGAGAGAGAGAGAGAGAGAGAGAGAGAGAGAGAGAGAGAGAGAGCTTGGAGCACAGAGCTCCATAAAATCCCCCGCACTCAGACCTCAGGGAACTCCATGGAAGAGTAAGTAGCAAGTGTGCGGGATCAGAGGGGATGCAGAACACCAGTAGAAAAAGGCCCTCTACATCAACTAAGCAAAACTCTTACGTTCATAGACACTGAACCAACAAGAAAAGGGATGACACAGATTTGCACCAGGTCTTCTCTGTATATATTATGGCTTTTATTTAGTATTTTAAGGGACTACTGAGTGTGTGAAGAATGGGTGTCTTATTTTTGTGCCTTCTTTTCGACTTTTTCTTCTGTTGCTTTGTCTTCTCCAACTTCGATATTATAGTGTTTATTTTATTTTATTTAGTTGGTATTACTTGCTATCTCTTAGAATCCTGTTCTTTTCCAATGAGAGACAGAAAGATAGTGAATCTAGGTGGGATGGCAGTGGAGGATCAACTGGGAGGAGTAGAGAGAGGGGAAACTGTAGTTAAGATATATTGTATGAGAAAAGAATATATTTTAAATAAAAGAGAAAAATTAGGAAAATAAAAGAATATTGGAAATTTTATTTTAAAAATTGATATGTATAAATGATATATAGAAAAAAGCTCCTAATGTAGGTAAATGCAAAATAACGATTCATATTTGATCTGTGATAAAAATACATTGAACTCTAACACTATTAAAATTAGGAATTTGTTAACAGTTTGACTCAAGTAATTTTAATCTTGGAAATAATTTTGTGGTGCAAAAAAAAATACCCAAGTAGCCACAAAAAGAAGAATTATAAACAGTTTCTTACTTCTTTACTGCAGAATAATCTTTTGAACTAATCTGTTGGCTATCAATCTTGGAAAAGTCATTTAACTATTAATCACATATATTTCAACTGAAAAGAAGTAGGGACTCCTAAATATATTGTTCTCACAGCTATTTGTCAGTTAAAATAAACAATTTAAATTCACATCAGAATATATTATACATAATAATTAGCAAATATTATTAATATTATTTACTAAGAACTTTATGTCCCAATATTTAAGTGGGTTGACAAAAGACAAAAATTAATAATTATCTTGTAATTCCCTAAAGATTGTTTTAATAATAATTTGACTATTATGAATAGCTCTGTTATGCAGCAAATATTTCCTGATCCCATATAGATCACCTAGAAACTAGCAATGAATAAAACAGATTAAGACTTTCAGTCTTGAGTATATATTTAAATAAAATTATGGCCACATTTTAAAAACAAATTTGAGTCACTTGCAGATTATGTTGTTTTCTATCAATAAAATCGACAAATTGCAGGGAAAAGAGTAAAAAGGGTAACATATTTTAATAAGATAATCAAGGAAGGATTATCTAAAGAGATGACATTTAGCCTTTTACATAAGGATGTGATTGAGACATCCAAACACTTACGTCGGAACCATGCCAAGTGTGGATGGGGGAGCAGATATCCACACAGGGAGAAAGAGGTACTACATTGTAGTATTCCAAAAAGAGTAAGGAAACCTGGGGTTGTTAAATGAAGTAAAATTAAAAGCTAACTAGTATAAATATAGGGATATAGATCATTGCCAAGGGGTTGGACTTAATCTTCAACACATGAGACAATCTTTGTAGGAATGAGACAAACCAAAAAAAAAAAAGCAGCAAATTAAGTTGATTTTCTGAAAAACCTGTGGTAAGGTCCACTTTTGAATACCCAAGGATATCTATCATCAAATACTTATAATAGTGGTAAGTCTGTGAGCAAGGGTGTTAGATTCAGCTTGGGAGAGAAAACCTTGAGAAACATTTAGGGAGGTGGTTTGAACAACAACTTTTAATGAATTGTTTTTGAGAAATGAAAACAAACACCTGAACTGTTCCTCATATTGACAAATGTGAATGAGCCTTTCTATGACAAGAAAAAATTGAGAGGTGACCATAGGGAAGATCTATTTACTTTTACATACTATTATATTGAGATGTTCTATAAATACTCAAGTGTAAATAAAACATTAAGGTGAAATAACTCCAGGTTACATACATCTTACAACAAGAGAGCTGATCACAGCCAGTCTGTTGGAAAAAGGGGAAGGTGAGGGAACCATAGGGTAACTGCTTACTGAGACGTATCCGTTACATTTCAATGAAATAAAAATGAGTCCCTGCTTTTGTATACTTTCTGATGTTAATAAGACATCACTGACAGGGCTCTGCTGCAAATCCACAAATTTTTCGTGAAATGCAGAATAATGATAGTAGAAACTGCCAATACTGTTTTAAAACAGTATTAATATTTTATCAAGTTCCAGAAACTCAATAAGCACTCATATTAGTTAATTCATAAAATTAGATTTCTTGAATATAGTCTATTGTATTTATCCTATTTAGAACATTACCAGATAATTACAATTTAGAAACAATTACTTTCAAAAGTAAGCATTATTTCAGTGGAGATAACAAAATCACAAAATGTTCAATGAATTTCATGGCTAATTAGATGTGGAAATTTTACCTCTGAGTGTGACCTACTTTTCTTTAAGATTTAAAAAAATATATATTTCTTCTACCTTTTATATGCTTTATCGAGCATAAGAATAAGGTATTATCTAAGGTCTGTTGGATTAGTATATAAACTCAAGGAATTCACGCATGGTATAAAACTTAAGGATATGACTCTTTTGCTCTTCACACTTAGAAACAATTTCTTACTACAAGAAAAGTATAAATGGATCATTTTGTACTTGTTTAACAGTTTAAATGATAGTGTCAAATTAAGACTTGGGAGTTGCCCAGGAGCTATACTTTCTACAGAAACTTAATGTTAGAAAAAAAAAAACTTGGATTTTCAGTTAGCTTATATTTCCTAGAAACCAAAAACTAATATTTATTTGTAACCAAGGGAATAATAATAAAGTGTGGGAATGCTGTTCATGCATGCTATTTAAAATTTAAAACTTTTTGTTCTGCATATTGACTATTAAAGATTGTTATCTGTCTATTGGTCCAGCTCATACTTTAATAATAACTACAGGCAGCTAATGACTACAGGGATAAGGAGGATAATCTTCTCCCAAAGATGGACTCTCTAATTGATTGTGTATTGCAGAGTGATCGGTCTTGAAAACGTATACACACAAATACCCAAAATGACTCAGTAGGTTTTACATTTGTGGGTGTATCTGTGTGAGTACATAACAGATACATACATGTGTGAAACAATGATAATCAAAGAAAAAGAGTCTACAAACTTTACAATGTGAGGTAGCATAAGAGGAATTTGAAAGAAGATATTAGAAGGGATTGAAGGATTGGGGAAGCAGAGAGAGGGGACAAAGTAATATAATTTTATTTCAATTAGAAATATAAAAATAAAAATTTTAGAACACCATAATGGACTCAAATATTATTTCTTGCTATTTCTATAGAAAAAACTTAACAAAACATCATAGGAATGATACTCTCTGCCCTCAACATAGTACTTGGAATACCAAAATCTGTCTCTTATAGGGTACAATAAAAACATATTCTCTGTGGTTTACTTTGTTATAATGGAGATAGGTTAATTTCTGATGATGATAAATAAAATGTAGAAAGTAGTAAAAAAATCAAAAGAGGTCTATTCAAATTATGAAAATATATGTATATATACATATATCTCCATAAGTATATGTATGCTCAACTATATTCTTACAACTAACCCCAATAAAACTCATGGTCTACCAGGTTAGGCTTTGTTGATGTTAGTTCTTTGTCTTACAGTGAACTTCCTATCTGGGGTGAGTACATGTATTTGTTACTGCTCCTTAGGAAAGTTTTGTCTCATAACTTCTTCTGATGCCCTCCCTTACTCACAGTATCATTGTTCTGACTATTCAAGTTCTGTTTTAAAATTTTTATTTTATAGTTTTATAAAATGAAAAGAAACCATCTTTTTTTTTTCATTTTACATACCATTCCCAGTTCGTACTACACCCCCTCCTCCCATTCTCTCCATCTAACCCTCCCACTCCCAGTCCACTCCTCAGAAAAGGTGAGGCTCATCGTTTTGGGGAAGGTCCAATGTCCTCCCTACTGTATCTAGGCAGAGCAAGGAAGGCATCCATCCAAAGAGAGTAGGTCCCCCAAAGCCAGTAGAAGCAGTAGGGATAAATCCTGATGCCATTGACAGTAGGCCCAACCATACAAATGTCACCTTTGTTCAGATGGTTGAGTTTCATCCTATGCGCTGGTTCCTTCCCTGTCCAGCTGGAGTTGGCGAGCCCCCATTAGCTCAGGTAAACTGTTTCAGTGGGTGTACCCATCATTGTCTTTAGCTCTTTGCTCATATTCTCCCTCTTCCTACTCTTCAATTGGACTTTGGGAGCTCAAGCCAGTTCTCTGTTGTGGGTCTCTACCTCTATTTCCACCAGTTGTTGGATGAAGGTTCTATGGTAATATTTCAGATATTCATCAGTCTGACTATAGGGCAAGGACAAGGCCAGTTCTAGCACCCTTTCCTCTATTGTTCAGGGACTTAGCTGGGGTCATCCTTGTGGATTCCTGGGAATAGTGCCAGGTTTCTTGCTAGCCCTATAATGATCTCCTCAATCAAAATATCTTTTTTTACTCTCATCTCTATCCTTCCTCCATCTTGACTATCCTGTTCCCTCAAGTTCTCCCTCCTCTTCTTCCCTCCACTTCCCCTTCTGCCTTCCCTTCTTCCCCCACTCCCATGCTCCCAATTTTTTCAGGCAATCTTGTCTATTTCCCCTTTCCAGGTGGATCTATGTATGTTTTTCTTAGGGTTCAACTTGTTACTTAGCTTCTCTATAATCATGGACTATAGGCTTGTTATCCTTTCTTTCAGTGAGTTCTTTTGAGAATATTTCTTTAAAAGAAATACCAACCTGATAGAAGCCTGAAAAACGTGTAGATATTTAGGAAATCAAAGCAGTCTTGTACACCTGACGGATTCCTTCCTAAAATGCTGTTAAAAAGCAGATAAAATCCCCTCGAATATCTATTGTCTTCTCTCCCATAGGAAGTTCTAAACTATTTTGAATGACAGCTTTATGCCAGAGAGAACTTTGAGAGCTGTGAATGAAGACAGATTACTTGATGTCCCTGAGCATAAAACTTTCACATATCTCCTGAAGTAGCAGTGGCACCTATTCAATTTGTCTGACACACCATTTAAAATGGCTTCTAGAACCTAAGGAAAATTATTAAGAATCAGGTATTAATTTTGATTAAAATATGATTACAACAGCAACAACAAAAACATAGGTTTACTACAAATATTTTCTATCTACAATAAACCCAGGACTCTGGCAGGGTATAAACCGTTAAGTATGCGGTATTGGCATTTGAATAAATTCAGTACCTGAAAGAAATTTATCATTACTTAGATAGTGCACAGATTGTATTTGGGAAAATTTAGAAACGAAACTATGTTGTAGTATACACTGATTCTACTCAGGACCATTTCAGTATTTCCATAGATGAAAGAAAAGATAGGTTCATAATGACTTAGTTCTGATCATGGCAAGGGCAAGTGGAAGAAGGTGATACACAGTATAGAAAACTACTAAGAGGAAATATCTAAGACAAGAGATGTCATTTGGCTCAAAGGCTCAAATGTATTTTTCCTGAAGTCAGTATCATCAATTATTACTAAGTGATGGCATGTGGAACATGAAAACGCAAACATATGTCAAGGGCATTCGGATACCAAAATTGTGATTGTTGAGTTTTTAATTATCAGGAATTTTAAAAAAAAATTGAACAAGATAAAAAAAAGAAGTTTCCAATTTAGGCACTATTGAAAAAAGAGTTCAGGAAAAGCTACATAGACTTCAGTTAATATTTAACGCATGTGTACACACACACATACACACAAACACACACACACATTTCTGGGAATATCTCAGTAAAAATTTTAATTGTGCCTATTCATGACTCATTTCTGATATGATAATTTTATAAAGCTCAGCAAAAAAGAACAGAGCAATGCACAATGTAAATGATGAAGAAAAAGATAATGGATACAAAACATTTAAACATATTATAAGCAGCAAGTGGGAAAGAAAAATAATTCTTTCCATAACAACTTGTATCTATGGTACTATTTGACAGTGTTTTTAAATGTGTCGATAAGAATTAGAAAGACTATGATCAGCACGCACATAAATACACGCAAGTTCTAATGAGAATATAGAAAGGGTAGTGCTTAATTATTGCTGATGAGGATGTAAATTAGTACAAGTATAATGGAAAACAGTTCAGAGTTTACTCAAGAAATATAATAGTGCAATATGGCAAGACTCCCTGTACTAAGTGTAAGAAAATACAGGGCAGAAAAAAATAGTTTAGAAGTTAAAAGTGCTTCTTATGCAAAGCTTGATAACAAAAGATAAAATCGCATTTCTTCCAAGTAGGCATGAGTGATGGTTAGCCTAACTCTAATCCCATCATAACCAGCTTGGGTTGAGGCAGGCTATTCCTTCAGCAAGCTGTCTTGCTAGATCAGTCTTACCAGAAAACTCTGGGTTAAAATAAAGAACCCTGCTTCAATGTACATAGAAATAATTGAATAAAGGTCTTCCAGTATTAACCTCTGGACACCACATGCTCATTGAAAAGATCCTACACACATACCAGTACATACACCCATGCATATCATAGAAGCTTAGAGTGGCAAAACAGAAAAGTCAACAAAATCAGTGTGTCAGAAAAACATTTATGCAGACATATTTACCACATCACTGTTTTTTATTGCTGTAACAAGGAATCAATTTAAATGTCTACATATATGTTGTTTTTAACTAAGTCTCTATGTTTAATTTTATCAATGAAGAATCAGGAGTCAGATGCTGGGGTGAAAATATGCTAAGCCAGATAGGCAGAGAAGCAACACAGCTGCTTTCTCCTCCTTCTCCTCCTTTGTTCCAGAAACTGAACTTTTTCCTATGCTATCTCAAACAAAACTCCTCCTACCAGATGTTCCTCCATTCTACTTCCTGTGTGTCTTTTTCTCCATCCTCCTGACTTCCTCTTACTCTCTATTATTTTCTCCTGTCAAGTGGTTGCTTGCTCTGCCGCCTGACCTGTGGTTGATTTTATTTAATCCTGTTTACAAAATTCAAGCAGAAAACTCTTGAATTAAAGGAGTCTGCTAGGACTGAGCCACACTACAGGTAGAAGCAGTATTTTTTCCAGTAAATAATGCATTCTTGGGGTTCACAATGTGATCAAATATTCTCATGTAAAGGTATACAAATACACATAAATAAAAGTGAATAAAAATGATTAGAATGGGAAAAACTTCCTTAGGACGATATTTATCAGTAGATGAAAATGGATCAGACTCCATATGATTTACTTCCCAACATCTTCATGGTGGCTAAAAACTGCCTGTAACTGCAATTCAAGTAGATCTAGTGCTCTTTTATAACCTCATTGGATGATTGCATGCATGTGGTATACATGGGCTCATACAGAGACATACAAATACACTTAAATAAAGAGAAAACAAATAAAACCAGAAAAGCTTGAGTGCAATAGTCATGTCTAGAAAAGCACAATTAAACAATTTCACTTATTTGTAGTAACTAAAAACTCGATCTCATAAAAATTATAGAATACATGTTAGGAGTGGCTCAGAAGAAGTTGGAAGAGGCAAGAATGTTGACATGAACGCTAACAGATTCAGAGCTATAGTGAAAAATGAAAAGTACTTCAAATATTCTCTATCATAATAAGGCAACTATTGAGCCACAATAATTTTTTTTTCTAAAACATTAAGTGTGAACAATTTTTAACATGTTGAACAGGAAATATTCATAAATGGCTGAGGTGATAGACACACTAATTACACTTATTTTATCATAACACATTTTGTCCATGATTTGAATGTCATATTGTTGTCCACAACACGTGAAATTAACTGCCAATCAAAATTGCAATACATTTTAAGCATTACTAGGTAACTACCATATTTAATAGTATGATGTTCATACAGTGACAGAATCCCTGAACAATGACATAGAACACGATTGTTCTAGCTAATTTATTTCTTTGCAATGCTGTGATGAGAAGATAGCATCTTTAGTGTAGTTCGAGGTAGAAATCTATATACTGATGGTGAAAATATTATTACCTGATGTCAGTAATGATTTTATGAACATGGTCAAAATGAATTAGTTTAAAAAGAAGAACAGATAAATTGTACTTCACTACAGTTCATTAAACTTTATTCACAAAAATACCTTATTGAAAAGACTGATATAATTTCATTATTTAGCTATTAAATTTATTGAGCATGTTCAGCATCTTCAATCTGATCTATGTAAATACATTTTATGAGCAATAAATACTCTAATACAAGTGACAAACTTTGTTTTAATGTCATGGTTGTAAACCCTTGACAGCTTGAAGAAGAAATTAATTTTCTTAGGTGTACATGTTGAAGAACACAGAAGAAACTGGAAAACATTATATTGGCTGAGATATCCAGATAAAGACCAGTATTACATTTTCTCTTCATGGTGAAGCCTGGAGTTGAGACAAAGTGATACTAGCTATGAAGATTTGTGTTGAGTTTGAACAAAGTGTTCTATATGCAGTTGTGGGTTTATCTCAAGGAACATATTTATATGTAGACTTAATAAATACCATGGAAATAATTAAAGAATAAAGGAATAAAATATCAACCATGGCAGGGGGAGCGTTCCATGTGAAGATGTAGACAAAATCTAAAAGGAAAATTTAACCACTGAAAACAGAAGTGGGAAGTGGCAGTTTGAAGGAAAAAATATTTATTTAATCTCACTTTAATTAACTACTTCCCATTAAATATGTATATAATAATGTAAGTAAAACTGAACAAAAAACTTTAAAGATTCCTAGAATTTTTATTCCTGATAGAATCAGGGCATACAAAGGATTTCAAAGTAATTTAGATAAGAAATAAATAACAACCCTCCCTCTTTGTCTCTCTTCTTCTCCTTATATCAGTGTGTGCATGTGTGTGTGTGTGTGTGTGTGTGTGTGTGTGTGTATTAAAGCTGTCTTAATATAATGGATTTAAAATGTGCATGCGTAGATATGGTAATTCCATGAATAAGTATAGCCAGACTTCTCCAGTGACATGTAAACATTGTAGTGTTCATATTAAAATACAGTCAAAGATAGGCTTGATTTGAGATGCAAAGGCAAATAGGTGTCTGAGTCCAAGGGAGCCTGGTATAAAGAGTGAGTTCCAGGAAAGTCAGGGCTACACAGAGAAACTTTGTCTCAAAAAAGAAAAAAAAATACAGTCTAATACATGAGTCTCTTCATTTTCCTGGCATCATATGATTTTATTCCAGGATCTCAATGGGAAGTTTTGAGAACCTTAAATTTTGCCAGAGCTCATTTTTGTAATCTTATCACAGATGTTTAAATAACCACATTCTGAAGGGCGGACATAGGAACAGGGAAGAAGATCTCTTCACTAAGGGAGCCATTTTAGGGTTGGCAAGAAGCTTGGCTCTAGGGGGGATCCCAGGTGTCCACAGGCATGTCTCCTGCTAGGTCCATGGACAGCAGAGAGAGGGTGCCTGAACTGGCTTTGTCCCATAGTAGCACTGGTGATTATCTTGATTATCACCATAGAACCTTCGTCCTGCGGTGGAGGTGGATGGAGATAAAGACATAGATCCATATCAGAGCACTGGACTGAGTTCCCAAGGACCAGTTGAAGAGCATAAGGAAGGAGGGATAATATGAACAAGGAAGTCAAGACCACAAGAGGTTGGTTCACCCACTGAAACAGTGTGCCTGATCTAATGGGAGCTCACCAAATCCACCTGGACTGGGACTGATGGAGCATGTGATCAAACTGGACTCTCTGAATGTGGCTAACAATGGGAGCTGACTGAGAAGCCATTGATAATGGCACTGGGACTTATTTCTACTGTATATACTGGCTTTTGGGGATCCTAGTCTATTTGAATGCACACCTTCCTAGGCCTGGATGGAGGGGGAGGGCCTTGGACTTCCCACAGGTACCCTGTCCTCTCTTAAGACTGGTGGGGGAGTGGGAGGGGAATAGGAGGAGGGGAGGAAGTGGAAATTTTTGAATGGAAAAATAAAAATGTATATATAAAAAAAGAAAAAAGATCATGTCTAGATACTAATGGCTCCTTGAAACTGGTGTGATTGAATGGTGTTTTCAATAATATACATGATGCATACAAGATATACCAGTATTAGGAAATCCTCTTATAGTTTAAGTTGCATAGTTTATAGTAGAAGCAGTGGACTTGTGGAACTGAAGATGTTGATTCTTGTGCTAGTGTACCTCAGGAGCCAGGTTCAATACCCACATTTAAGGCGAAGTGTTGTAAGGAAGCTACTAGTTAGTTCCCAGCCACTTAGCTCTGAAATAATCACACAGAAACTGTATTATTTAAAACACTGCTTGTCCCATTAGCTCTAGCTTCTTATTGGCTAACACTTACATATTAACTTAACCCATTTCTAGTAATCTCTGTATTTCCACGTCACTGTGGCTTACGCACTAAAGTTCTGGCGTCTGTCTCTGGGGGGTGGTCTACATGGCTTCTCTCTGACTCTGCCTCCTTTGTCCCAGAATTCAGGTTAGTTTTTCCCACCTAGCTAAGTTCTGCCCAGCTATAGGTCCAAAGCAGATTCTTTATTCATTAATGCTAATCACAACATACAGAGGGAAAGCCCACATCAAGAAAGTGATACAAAAGTTCCCTCAAAAGCATCAAGAGAGGTAAAAAGATGTTGTAGTCTTAGAAAGCTTTCTATGGAGAAGCTAACAGAATACTATACTTGGAAACAGTTTCAGAAAGATCAAGTATATACGGCAACTGTTACTATTCTGAAAAATAAGGGATGGGGATAAAGATTCCTTCCTATTCTCTCTGGATTACATGATTTCAAATTCATTTTGTCTATGTTTATCTGTACATTTATCTCTATGTCTTCTTAAGTAGGTGAATGATACAATGTCTAACCTTAATGTGTTCCGCAGTATTGCTTCAGTACTTTGAAAGGATAACATTTATTTTATAGATGAAAGTGCTATTTAGAAAGTAATTTTCCCTTTAAAATACATATAAATTTTTGTTTCAGGCAAGATTTCTCTGTAGCTTTGTATCTTGTGCTAGAACTAGCTTTTGTAGACCAGGCTGGCCTTGAAACTCACAGAGATTCACCTGCCTCTGCCCTTCAAGTGCTGGGATTAAAGATAAGGGCAACCACTGCTCAGCTAAAATCTGTTAATTTTATTATTTAGCTTTTGCTAAAATTTTAACTACTTTAAATAAACACTGTTTTTTGAGGAAATCCATTTATTTAATAAATGATCTCTCTACCTACTATCTATCTATCTATCTATCTATCTATCTATCTATCTATCTATCT
>LOEQ01002224.1:92437-114302 GCA_001685075.1 Bramus lutescens | reverse complement strand
ACTTGTGCAACCACTTTGGAAATCAGTGTGGCGGTTTCTCAGGAAATTTGGGATAAACCTACCCCAGGATCCAGCAATACCACTCCTGGCAATATACCCAAGAGATGCTGTATCATACTACAATTGATGTGGGATGTCCTTCTGTGAATGTGTTGCTTTTATTGGATAACGAATAATGCTGCTTTAGACAATGGCTTAGCAGAGTAAAGTCAGACAGGAAATCTGAGCACAGACATATAAAGAGAGTAGACATGTAGTTGCCAAAGGAGACAGATGCTGGAACTTTGCCAGTTGGCTCCTGCCTCATGGTAATACATAGACTAATTGAAAATGGTTAATTTAATATGTAAAAGTTAGGTAATAAGACGACTGAAGCCGAGTAATAGTGGTGCCTTTAATCCCAGCACTCTGGAGGCACCAGCAGGCAGAGGCAGACAGCAAGCAGATCTCTGTGAGTTTGAAGACATTCTGGTTTAAAAGAGAAAATTCTAGGACAGGTGAAAAAGCTACACAGGAAAACCCTGTCTAGAAAAACAAAACAAGAACAACAACAAACAAAAAGAAAAGAAAAGAGAAGAAAAGAAAAGAAGAAAAAAAAAAGAAACCTGAGCTAATAGGCCAGACAGGTTTGTAATTAATATAGTTTGTATGTTATTATTTAGGTCTGGGTGGCAAGGAAATGAATAAACAGTCTCGATTTACAAGATATAAGTTGTGCTTTAATTAATAGATAAGATAAATATATCCATAATAATATTTATAAGAATACTCCATTTGACTTTCATTTCTAATTTGGCAAACAAGTGACTCAGGAGGCAAATATTTTAGAAAGATACAAGAAGGCAAATTTACTCATTTGTGATTTTTTTGAAATACAGGTCAATCCCTTATAATCTGTTTCTTTTTTCTTTCAACCAGTACATGTATTTTATGAGTCACTCTTACATTGACTAAAGCAAGTTATCTTTTTCATGAACATTTCTAACACACTCTGAAAAAAAAGTCTCTCTCACACACATTTTTTTGCTGCACCTTACTGCATTTATTACAGGAAGGTGATAGAATGGAAGTGTGCACTCTATTTTATCTTGACTATGATTCTTCGAGGCTGCTGAGTATGAATTTTTATACACCAAATTTTACCCGATATATAAGAAGCATGAATTTATGAGTTGCTTTTCTTTTGTCAAAATCAAATTGTTTTCCTAACAAACATTTTGTAAACACCCTAAAATTTTTCACTTCTGTTTTTCATTAATGAAAAGTTATAGCAGAATACATTAGTGTCTACAGAGGGACACTTATAATTCTGTAAGTTCATGGACACAGTATCAACACCAGATATGTTATGGCAAGGTCCTTGTGGAATCACAATGGCAGAAATCTTACTGAGATAGGAAGACAGAAAGAAATTAGGGGCCAACAACAAATTACTACAAAATCATGACCTTCTGAGAAACAACTCAAAGTTACAGCAACTACCTTAATACTTTCCAAGAGTGAAGACCTTACTTATATAAAGATGCCTCACTTAGTAAATATTATGAGCTTTATAAGACATCTTACGTAAACTCTTGATGAAGCAAATCACAACGCATAGGCTAGGGAGTCTGAATGATATTTAATTTGCTTCTGAAGTCTATTGCACTTAGAAATGTGAACTATAAGAATGGATTGTATGAAAGTCATGATATTTTAATGCTCTCTTACTTTCAAAGTTAGTGAATTATAGCTTCAGTCATTATAGTTGATGACATCCATATAGAAATCATGTCAAGATATAATTCTTAGGAAATATTTGTAGAACAATGCCTCTACTTGTAGAATAATAAAGACAAGTTGGTCCATTCCTCTTTACTGTACTCATTATTAAATACTTTAATTTATTCTTAATATTATTAATATTGTTGTGATTAATAATATAGAATAATAAGATACAGAAAGGCTTATAGAGCTTCAAGTAGGTCAGCAACACAGAGGAAATGCAGTCATGATCAGTATACACATGAATATGCTACTGTGACAATGAAGACCTTGAAATTCATCCCATACCATATATTCTAAAATGGGGGTAGTAAAGATTATAATCTCTGACTTTAGTGTTTAACTCCAAATATATTGTGGGCAACATATATGGAAAATGACTTGAAAATAAAGTCTACTAATATATGACTGTTTAGGGCCTTACCTAGTAAATTTCTGCGAATTTATGAGACTACCCATCTTTACCTGTGCAGAATGTTAGTGTTTTGGATTTGTTGTAGCTGTTTATGTCACTATGACATGATTGAGGAAAAAAGATTGAAAAGGAAGGTTTATTTTGGCTCATATCCTCAACCCATCTGAATGGATTTTATTGCTTTGAAGGCTGTGATGTGACAGAAAAAACCATGGCAGAGGGGCATTAGAGGACAGCTGATCATCTATCTCCATGTACTCCGGTATCAATAAAATGAAGCTGGGCTTAGTAAAATATACTCTGCAAGAGTATAACCCCAGAAACTGCTTCCCCAGCTATGTTCCATCTCTAAAAATTCTTCAGTAAGCCACCAAATTTGAGCCCATCTGGGTATTAATACACAATGAAGTCCACTTATGAACGAGGAACCACCTCTCAAAGGCTGGAATCACTATTTAGGGACAATCTTTCACAGATGAGCTTTTTCAAGGCATTTCACATCTGTGATGGTTAATCCTAGCTGTCAAACTGACTACATCTGGGATTAACTAGTACCGAAGATGCTAGAAACTACTATGAGGGGTTTACATTCTTTTTTTTTTTCCTGTAATGCCCCTTTGTTGAATTTCCTTATTTTAAATAGTATTGTTTTTTTCATTTTACATACTAACCACAGTTTCCTCCCCCTCTCCTCCATTTCCTCTACTACCTGTCTCCCCAACCTACCCACAATACACTACTCAGAAAGACTATGGTCTTCCTTTGGGAGTCAATAAAGTCTGTCACATTAAATTGAGGCTGGACAAAGCCCCTTCTACCTGTATCAAGGCTGAGCAAGGCATCCCATCATAGGGATTGGGTTCCAAAAAGCGAGCTCATTCACCAACGATAGTTCATGGTCCCATTGCCAGGGACCCCTAAAACAGACCAAGCTACACAACTCTTGCCCACATGCAGAGGTACCCATGCTAGTTTGTTCCCACGTAGGTTCCCCAGCTTTCGATCTAGAGCCCATGAGCAACCACAATCTCAGGTAAATTGTCTCCGTGGTTTCTCCTGTTATGACTTTGACACTTTTGGCTCCTATAATCCTCCTTCTCCCTTCAACAGAACTCACAGAGCTCCACCCAGTGCTTGGCTGTGGATCTCTGCATCTGCTTCCATCAGTAACCGGATGTAGGATCTACGATGACAATTAGGTGTTCATCTGTCTAATTATGGGGGAAGACCAGTTCAAGTACCCTCTCCACTATTGCTAGTAGTCTTTTTATTTTTATTTATTTATAGTAGTAGTTTTATTACCATTGTTTAATAAAGAGATCATTTTGACCAATAGCTGGGCAGGACAGAGCCAGGCAGGAAATCCAAACTGACTACAGGGAGAAAGAAGGCAGAGTAAGGGAAGCACCAGTAGCTGCTGGAGAAGCGAGATGTGAGGTAGCAAGCCATGAGCCTTGGGGTAAATACAGAATAATGGAAATGGGTGTACTTAATTTGTAAGAGCTAGTTAATGTAAGCTTAAGTTAATAGGTTAAACAGTTTGTAATTAATATTAAGCCTCAGAGTAGTTATTTTGGAACTGTAAGGCAGGAGACAAATATCCCGTTATGCCCTCTCTTGTCATTAAATTCAAACATAATGTTAATGTACTTAGAAAAAATTATTTATTGGGAGAAATATGAAAATCTACCAGCTGAGTCACATGTATTATCAAGTACAAATTTCAAATTCAGCAGTAGAAAAGATTTAAGAATGTGAGTATCCCTATTTTTAGGATTAATATTTTTCTAGTTTTTATCTTATTTCCACATTTAAATGCAGAAACAATAATATTTATGTCATGCTGTTATTCTGTCATAAACTGAGTGAGTTCAAGGTGCTAGACATACGTTCATGTCAAACTAATTTTGTTTATTCCTTTCATATAGTTTATACTTTTAGGACTTTTAATAAAATTATTTTATTAAAATAATATTAGATCATGAGCCTTAATTTAAATGTCACTAAAAATATTGATGCCACATTTCCCATTTTAAAAAGATGCAATTTTAAATGTTTTATAAAAGACTATTGCTGAGACTATGGAGGTAGCTCAAACTGCAAAGTGCTTGGTGCTTAAATATGAAGAAGTGATCTCAATACCCAGTTCCCACCTGAAAACGCTGCTACTAGGGCCAATCACTTGCAATCCCAGTACTGAGAAGGCATGTGGTCTCTGGGACTTGATTGTGAGTAGCCTAGTCCATCAGTGTAAATTCCCAACCAATAATTTGTCCTACTGGTTGCTAATTATGTATGAGAGAACAAAATTTCTATTGATTATACTTTAAATATTTAATGTACATTATTTAAAATGTCTTTTATTTAATATTATCTTTAGATTTAATTGCTCAGCTCATTATTATTATCATCTTACTAATATTGTCTCTCCAACACAAAGGAAAAAAAGCATACCAGAAATGATGTCCATGGATAACTAAAGTATGCCTGTCCCTATATGCTCATGTTAACTATATTTGTAAAACCCCAACCTATAAGACTCTCCAACCTGACAATAGAATTGTATGTAGGTGTTCATAATAGAACCAATGACAACAAATTTTACTACAGGTATCTGCATTTCATGCCTTGGATGGAGGGCTATTTCCTTGAATACATTGACATACCACCGCTTAATATACTTTTATGCATCTCACTAGATATAATCTGTTCTCTTGATATCCTTTATTGATATGTCATTGGGTCCAGGTAGCTCCTCCCAATCCCTGTACTTTGAGGTACCATGTAATATTTAAATGTAGTACATAATATGACATTATCACACTACTTCAAAGAAATATTGCTGTCTTCGTGTTTTAAATACACTCATTCCTAAGAAGACATGACAAATCTTAGTTATTCTTGGTTTTCAACTGGTTCATAATAGGCATTTTGCATTTAATATACATATTAAATTAAGTTTAGCCTTAAGCAGTCACTGTATTAACAGTTCCTTTGTTTCAACCAAACGATTTATTTTTGCACCAAGTAGACTGTTTGAGTTAATCATTAACAGCAGACAAATTCTTTTTCCTCCAATCCTCTAATCCTGAATACCAGTTAACCAGAACTCATTCACATCAAGCAAACTCCTCAGTATGAGGCACACAAATTCTGGAATCATCAAGATATACCAGCGTTGTGCTACCCATTATCTGTCTTCAAATACTACATAGGAAAGCCTAGGTCAGGCTCTCTAAACTATAAGGTCTGACCAAGTTCTGACTGTTGTTTGTTTGTTTGTTTGTTTTTCAATAACTTTCAGCTTAGAGAAGTTTTGCTAAATTTAATCAATCTCAAGTTTTACTCTTAGCTGACTTGTTGAACCAGAAGCCTGTATAAGACAATCTATCTCCTCATTCAACAAACTCGAAACTCGACAACCTTTCTTGTTCTCTCTTTCGAGAGAGAGAGAGAGAGAGAGAGAGAGAGAGAGAGAGAGAGAGCTCTTCTCCCACTTGCTCTCCCTCTTTCTCTCACATAAACAAGTATTAAAAATTTAAAAAGAACAAAATGTTATAAAGTCGAAACAAACAAACTCAAAAGGATGAAAACAAACAAGAAAAAAATGCCAAAGAAAAAGCATACACACACACATAGATGCAGATTAATCCAGTCATTTTTTGTAGAAATCCCACTTTTTATTTTCAAAATTTAAAATATACTCCACACTTTATTATCACATTCTTTCTCCATTCAAATCACTTTCAAAGTAGTGATTCCTACTTGTTTTCCAGGTAAAAAATTTGGTAAATGAGAGCCCTAATTAAGAAAAAGAGACAAATAAAAATACTTGAATATTTTTATGAAAATATGTTAATTATAGGACAAATTTCCTAACCATCAAAATTATCATTTGATTTATGTTCAATTACCTTTCAGATCAGTGTGGTTCTTCTAACCTTAACCATTGTGCTCTAACCTCCTCTCCAGAAATGTAGCACTTGTATTTCCCTTAAATTACAAAACTTATTTTTATTTTCAAATGTTAAATTCAGATTATTCTTTATGTTGTGATGTGGGGGTTCCCCTCTGTATACTGTGAATATCATTGGTTAATAAAGAAACTGTCTTGGCCTGTGATAGGGCAAAAGAATAGTGGTAGGCAGGGACAACTAAACTGAATGCTAGGAAAATGAAGGCAGAGTTGAGAGAAACCATGTAGCCCCACTGGAGACAGACTCCAAAACTTTACCCAGTGCATTCTGCTTGCTGGCGGCATGCTGCAGCTCCTTTATGAAAGGTCTTCCGGATTCAGCAGTAGCAGAAAAAAGCCACACAGTTTTGAAATGGTGGCTTCGTGGCTATGCTGCCAGATTGAACTCTGATGCTTTCAAGAGGCCAAGATTTAAATGGGGTTTGTGAGCAGAGTGCTACAACTTGCTTAATGGCAACATAGACCAGCTGTGTGCCTGAAAATCGGGCTGTGAGCATGGCTTACACTAAACAGACCTCCACCCCACCATGTGGTACTGGGGGAGCCAAAAGGCAAAGCAGCCTTTGAAGCGCTTAGCATTTCAAGAAATACTCCTTGACACAAAAGAATTATGGATGCACAATAGGACAGATTAAAAAAAAAAACTCTAAATGAGTCACAGTGTTGGCTAATTGTTCATAGGCTTGGGAGAGAGAAGAAAAAGAGTAAAAAGACAGTAAATGTAAAAAGGAGTAAAGATAATAAAAAATATTAAAAAGTAATAGAGTACAAACAAATAAGCCACTTAAACATGGGATACACACAGAGAGTCTGGATTATGTATATTATTGTGCTGTCTTTAAAATTATTGACTGCAAAAGAGCTAAGTAACATACATATATATTCTTGACTTCAAATTATGGGTCTAAGAATATTTTGCTTTGGAAAAGAGGTTCTGCTTTTGCTTCCACAGAAGATGAGAACCTGTGGATTAACGCCAGACTAATCAGACTAATATGGTTTGATGGACTAAGATCCCCTGGAAGGTCACTGTGAACACCCCTAAAAATTACTTTGCCCAATAAAAAACTTAAGGCAGTTTGGAGAGAACAATGCCAAAATTCCCAAATATTGTTCATAAATGTTTGTTTAAATTTAATGGGGGATGTGATATAGAGAATACTTAGAATTGGTATGGATCTTTGTTTATTAATACAAATTTAAGGTCAATTTTGTTATATTTATATTTCTGCTCTTGATTAAGGTATTATATCTGTACATCTCATTTAAAATGTAGTATATAATTAAGAAATATAGCTTAATAGAGAGTCATCTATAATAGTAAAGCTTGTAATCATTTTAGTTAGATTTTCTAGATGTATAGAGATATATTTCAGATAGATAGGTATTCTTCAACCACTTCAAAGTGCTACAGAACATAACATTTAAAATGTTTTAAGAACTTAAGACTTTTCATGACAGTGAGATACATCTGTTCCCAGCAGCACCAAGCTACTTCAAGAGGATGATGGACATTGAAGAGGTTCCTTATGGAGTTTGCTAGCCATTTGGGTAAGAAACTGCTCCTGCCTGGAATATTTTCTCTTAGGAGTTGAGTGGGCAAACTCACAGAAACATGATTTTATGTAAATGTTAATCCTTAAAACTTGATAAATAATATGTACTATTTGAAAAGAGAGAAAGAATAACTCTTGATCTCATGGCAGGGTAATGAATAATCAATTACACCCTTATTTTGATTTTTAATTTTTTTCCCTTTGATACAGTATTTATTTAAATGAATAGTTAGGGAATATAAACTGTTGTGAACATCATTAAAAATCTCTGAAATAAGACTCAATTTAGTGGTATAATGAATGGTTTGATTATTATTTGAATTGATTCCTTATGCTATTTAGATTTTTTATATGCCTTTTGCTTTTTTGGAGAACTTGATTCTCTCACTCAGTTAGAAGATTATGAAGGATAGTTGCTATACATGTTGGGGGACTGAGTAGGTATTTTGTTCCCATCAGTTATTTTCTGAACATTGTATTTATATTCTGTGGTCGATTTATAGGTATTAGTAATTAAAAATAATCTAAAAATTATCACTGAGATGTATATATTTCTAATTTTGAATTTTCATACACAGATTAGTATTGAAATGGTTAAATTGTTTACAGGTTTTCACTGATAAACCAAAAACTGACAGGATGTGAAATTTATTTTATGAAGCCAGTTTTTTGGTATTTGGAATACATTCAGCAATTGATTATTCTATTAAGAACAAGGAGTTCAGATGTCTAGAATAAGTGCTTAATTATGAGTCAAAAGTAATTTAGTAGTGCCTGAGTATAGAGTTTAATAATGGCACACCAATTTGCATTTAAATATTGGCAAGCTCATTGCCTTATGAGAAACTCTATTCAGCTATAAAATAAGCAATTGTGAAAACATGTCATGTTGATTAATAGCTGGCAGTGCTACAAATGTTCAAAACATAATCTATTGACACTATCACAGAGCCTTACACAAGTTTTTCCAATGTAATTCTGAAACTATTCTAAATAGTTAAATCAGAAAAACTTATAAAAGCTGAATCAATAATATGATAACAATAATAATTCTCACTAAATGAGTTATTTTGGGAAAAATTAAAATAATAGAATAAAAATAAGAATACTTGTTAATTAAAATAAATTTTTGAATTTTACTGAGACTTTTGCAATCTATGATATTATAATGGAGGAGACACATTGCATTTACCCTTTAATGTTTTCTAGTCATAAAGGGAATTTTAGTTCATTGTTTAAAACTAGCAAAGCTTATTAACTATTTTATTGCCCTGATGCTTATAATTGATGTTTTCAACATTCTGATTGCCTGTAAGTAAAATGCCACCCTATTGTGTTGAAGGCTTATACAGTTTTTGCTAATGAAAAAATCATACGTAATGGAAAGAAAGGCTATGATTTCTTCAGTCAATGCATTTCTATCTCTCTGGGGTATTAAGCAGTGTGGGAAAGTTTAATGGGCAAAATAATTAAATCACTGAGCAGGTAAAAATAAATATCAGTGGCAAGAAGGACAAAGATCTACAATGTATAAAATTTAAGACTATTAAGACTTTTTAAATGAAAAATTTAGTTTTCATTTGCAATTACTGTTATCGGATTTATAATGAACTCCCTATCACTAAAAATAAAAGGTATATCTTGCAAATTGATCTATGATATACCATTGTTCATGATGCACACCTCCATTGAAATTGACATTATCATTTTACTGTTAGTTTCTGAATGATCTGGCAATGTGATTATATTTCAATCTGGTATTACATATTTATAATTTATAATGAACAATGTATAACCGTGCCTAGCACTATATCCCTCATTTTAATTCTGAGTAGTGACTTAGTTGCTTTTATATTACTGTGATAAAATACATGGCCAAGACAATTATGATAAAAAACATGTAATTTGGACCTCATGGTCCAGAGGATTATAGAATACATGACGATCATGTTACAGAGAATGATGGCAGATAGGCAGGCATGGCATGAATATAGTAGTTAAAAGATTGCTACTGAAGGAAAAGTGTGTGAGAGAGAAAAACAACTGGAAATGGTGTGTACCTTGGAAACTTCAAAAGTGGCTATTACTGACATGTCTCCTCCAACAAGACATACCCCATAATCATTCTCAAACAGTTCCACCCAATGAAGACCAAATATTCAAATATTTGAATCTATGGGGGGTATTGTTCTCATTCAAATCTTCACATGTGGATGTAAAGTATTTTAATTATGTATACTTTTTATTCCTAATGGAATTTTGCGGAGTAAGGCAGTCTATGTTATGCTTAAAATGTATTTTGCTTTTATTTTATTTTATTTTATTTTATTTTTTATTGTTCATTGAGTTTTCTTGGAGCACAGAACTCTTGAAAAGGATGCATAAATAATTAAAGTGCAATTTAAACATTCCTTACATGTATAAATTGTGCTTTCTATCTCACAAACTGTCAAATATCAGCCTTCTCTTAGGGTCTTACCATTTTGAGACAAAAGCCTTTTCCTTCGGAGAAGAAGACAAGATCTCTTGAGTAAATTGGTCATGGTAGAGGGTAGAAGAGGAGAGGAAAGGTAGGGAAGGGAGTGAGAAAAATGTATAGTTAGTAAAAACAATAAAAAGGCTTTTCCTTTAACTCTCCATATAAACTGTCAGCATGAGTTTATTTAATTATATGTAAATATTAACAAAGAATATATCTTATTATTCTAGATTAATTCTATGTTGATGTCTACATGTACACAGATATATACCAAGATTATTTGCTAGATTCTCTTAGTCTAGTATTTCAAGATTTTCTTAATTACATCATCTTTACAGTGACATGAAACTCAACCCAGTAGGTTTACTCCTGTGTAAGTGCATTGTTAATAAACATAACCACGAGATAATGGAGTGAAGAAAAGTCTGCTGCTTGTAGAAGCAAGGAAAGAAATAGGGACATAATTCCCATAGGGGTTTCTCTTTAAACACAGAGAGCTATGGTGCTATATATGGGGAACTCATAAGAATTCATGTTGGAAGGACTTTCCCTCAAATGTACTCAGAAACACATTGCTTAGTATATGTGCTTTTTCAAATGTAACCTTTTCAAGATTTAATATTACTCATTACTTTTAATTGCTTCCTTGCAGTTTTCTATAGAAGGGGTCATCTGAAATAAATGCAACAAAAACAAAACTAAGAGTTTTTTCCCGACATCTTAGGGAGACTGCAGTGGTCATCGCCACTCTCCAAGTTTCATCATGCTGCCCAAGGATGACAAGAAGAAGAAAGATGCCGGAAAGTCGGCCAAAAAAGACAAAGACCCAGCAAATAAGTCCGGTGGCAAGGCCAAAAAGAAGAAATGGTCCAAAGACAAAGTTTGGGACAAGTTCAACAACCTAGTCCTGTTTGACAAGGCTAACATATGACAAACTCTGTAAGGAAGTTTCCAACTATAAACTTATGACTCCAGCTGTGGTCTCCGAGAGACTAAAGATTGGTGATTCCTTGGCCAGGGCAGCCCTTCAGGAGCTCCTTAGTAAAGGGCTTATCAAGCTGGTTTCAAAGCACAGAGCCCAAGTAATTTACACCAGAAANATGACAAGAAGAAGAAAGATGCCGGAAAGTCGGCCAAAAAAGACAAAGACCCAGCAAATAAGTCCGGTGGCAAGGCCAAAAAGAAGAAATGGTCCAAAGACAAAGTTTGGGACAAGTTCAACAACCTAGTCCTGTTTGACAAGGCTAACATATGACAAACTCTGTAAGGAAGTTTCCAACTATAAACTTATGACTCCAGCTGTGGTCTCCGAGAGACTAAAGATTGGTGATTCCTTGGCCAGGGCAGCCCTTCAGGAGCTCCTTAGTAAAGGGCTTATCAAGCTGGTTTCAAAGCACAGAGCCCAAGTAATTTACACCAGAAACAAAAAGAATGGAGATACCCCAGCTGCTGGTGAAGACACATGAAAAGGTTCAATCAGTTGTACATTTGGAAAAATAAAACTTTATTAAATCAAAAAAAACTAAAATAAAGAGATGTTAGAAATCCTTTATGTGTGATGACCTCATTTTCTTACAAGCACTTTAGCTGATCCCTGAGTCATGCCTAGTTGCTAACAGATCATTCCTCAAATTTTCACATCAACCAGAGATATATGATAAGAAAAGAAAAACATTTTACTTTGAAGTTCTGTAGACTTGCACACATATTATGACTAAAATAACAATGAATAATATCAATAAAATAAATTGCATGACAATCTGGAATCAAATAAAACAGATAATGCTAAAGAAACAGTTTATTTTTAAAGCTATCAATATACATTAATAATCACCATAAAATATCCATAAATATCTTTAACTTCAGATTAAATGTAACAATATAAAAATACTCATTTACCCATATATTTAATAATGACATTCAACCTTAAAATATTCCCAATCAAACTACAAATGCAACTACTGAACTTTATATTTTGATTAGTGGTGAATAAAAAAAATCAAGATACGTTGCTTGAATTTTTTAATCTAAAAAACACCATTTCAGATATGTAATAAGAAAAAATTAAAAGTTAAGCTGTCATTGTTGTTGAATGTTGTAAAACTACTACTAATGAATTTGAAGATGCTTATAGTCTGTACTGTTTAGGTTTGAAAGGGAGATTCACTCAAAAAATTGCATAAATCACATGAGTCAGTGAACATATCTATGAGGATTATCTTGATTGTTAGCTGATGTTAGAAGACTTGGATCATTAATGGTGGCACCTTTCACTAACTCTTGATTTGTATTACATATCAATAGAGAGAAATTTCTGATCAGCAAGTAAATAGTTGTTATGTATGTGCTCATTTTTGTCTTGGTGGACATGATGGAACTAGCTATATGAGGTCCTGTCTTCACTTTCTCTAATGATAAAATGTAAGCTGCAAATTCAAAGTAAATAAAGACCTTCTTCCTCTAAGTCATTTTTGGAAGGGTTTTATCACAACAATGGAACTGAAATATGATACAAATGGATAAACTGTCTCATTAAATTCAATATAAATTTGTTCATATATACAGCCATGTGCATTTGTTTTATACAAGGCTTTTGAAAACCAATATCAGAATATTATAATGACATATTTTTGCTTCTCTTTTCTCTAATAATTTAAATGTAATTATTTTTTAAACATTATCTGTAGATAATTTATAAAATGTCATTTACTTTTCTTGCTAACTAATATATTTAAAATTTAGAAATAATGTTATACTTCAAAACACCAAATTTTTTAAATAGTAAATTGTCAATATTGTCATTCATGGGATATTTCAATTGGCTTTTAGTATTTTTATGATACTATTCATTTTTTTAGGATAGTTGAAACATTGGCCATATTTCTTTATAACATCTAGAAATAAACAACCATATTTTAAAGGCCAGCTTCTTCACCATAGTCTGTTTTTAGTAACTATAAATGTAATATTACATGAAGTACTTATAAAAGATTCTGTTGTGTATCTGAAAAAAATCTTCAAAAGAGAATTCATGAATTCCAGAAAGATTTCAGTAGATATGAAGAAGTAATTGAGTGCTTGACATCTAGCTTTATAGGTCAAAACCTAAAAAGGCAACACCTGAAAATAACTGATATAAAATTGAGGATTTTTTGTGCAGTGTTAGATTGGTAGTTTCATAAAACAAATTGGGTACGTGACCTGGATTTCACATGGTGCAAAGAATAAAGGAAGAGTTAGTTAAGAGGTAGAAGCCATTTTAGGCCAGGAATCTGGAAATAGTAGATGGATATGACCAAGGTCACCTCTAAACACAACCCATATGGCCATGGAGGAGAACAGAACATGAAACAAATTAAGTTCTAGTTTTCTAGTTATGGGGAATAGATATTGAGGGCACTCAGGTCTTTCAAAGCCAAATAACAAGGTTAAGTCCATGTGCTGACAGATTGTAACATGGTGTGTAGAATGCGCCACCTTGCACTAGTAAGATCTGAAGTCTCATTCAAGGTTTTCTCATGTTAAATCTTAACTACTGATTTATGAACAAGGGTGCTGCGCAAAAGGAGGTGTTAGGCATGATCTAGTTCAGAATGAGTTTCTGAAATTTATCTTGCAGTTAAAAATAAATATTAAATAAAGGCATACTTGTAAATAAAATATCAATGAAAGAAGCTTTTACATATTGATATTATTTAGCAATGAACATATATACTTACAATATAAGTATACAATTTAATAATGACTAATTCTCCAAAATACTACAACAGAGGTGTATGTAGTGTGTATTTGTCTATAGACTGAGTGAATCAATATTTAAAGACACCTTAATTGTCGATTTTATATTCAAGGCAGTAGTTTGATATCACATAAAGCTCTAAATGAAAAGTAACACTACATTACATTAGTGAACTAGAAAAATTTATAAAAATATATAAAACATATAAAAATAAAACAATTTTACCCACAGAAACATTCATATATAAATAGAAATATATATATATATATTAGATCTGTAAATATATTAGATTTCCATTTATTTATTTCATTTAAATAATTTAAATGTATGAGCATGTGTGTGTGCATGTTCATGTGTGTATGAGTACACGTGTGTATGAGCTCAAGTTCATATGGATGTACAAATATCCACATGTGTTCAAATGTGATATGTGGAGGTCAGAGGCCAACTACAAGTCACACTTCTCAAATGCCATTCACTTTGTTTTTGGATAATGGGTGTCTCCCAGTATTAGAACTGGCCAAGTAGACTGTCCATGGAGCTTCAGATATCCTCTTGCGTAGGCTTCTTTAGCACTGGGTTAAAAGCTCCTACAACCACATACACCATCTTCAAGAAAATCTGAGAATTGAACTCAACATCCTTCACTGCTTCATCAACTATCTTGCATTGTCTAGCTTGTGCTTTTTATTTGGTTTTCATTTTGTTTTGTTTTCATTAACTTTTATCAACAGCTAACTTTAAATATTGTTCTAAATGAGAAAAACATTTTTATGAAAAATTGGATAAAGCATGAAATAATTTTCTTGAACCTTAGCCTCTGAGATAGTGAGTCTTGATTGCTTTTTAGGGTTGTCAGAACAGAATATATTAACATACATCTAAGTTTATGTCTCTTACTAGGAGCCCATGTGCCCTGCATTCCCTGACAGATTAAAGTAAGCTATATGATAAGGAGTGCATATCAAGGCTTTCTTACATAGCTTACCCAAATCATAGCTCTGCCATTTGCTTCTCCTGACAGGATAAAAATGAGAGTCTTGTGAGAACAAAATAAAGAAGACAGTCTGTCATTATTTTTTGAGAAAACATTTGTCAGGAGCCTTTCAAAAATAATTGCAAAGAAAATGTGTTACGTTCTACAGTCGACTGAGTCATTTCTGAAGCACATCAGTGCATGTTAAAAATGAACTTTTTTTTTCTTTCAATCTCAGTGTGCAATTATTCATTCCAAGATTTTCTAAAACTAGTTGTAAGATAATTATTTTACCTAATTTTAGCCTATATATTTATTTCATTAAAAATTTTACTTTCCCCCTGGCAAATTATGTATTTTTTAAATCTATGGCAATAAGAGTCACTCCCCCAAATATTGCTTGAAGTACATTCTATTTTAGACAAATACAATGTAGACTTTAGTTTTTAATTTATATGCTAAGTAATTTCACATTTTCTCATGAGAATATGATACTGATATGCATAATTTCATATAAAAGTAATGATTGTTTTTCCATTGAACAACAGAACTCATCAAGCTGCCTTGTTAATAACTTATCTCTCCCTATCCATTGTAATCCACAGCAGAACATCAGCAGCTTTTTTCTCTTTCTCCCTCCCTCTTTCCTTCTTTTCCCTCCCTCATTCTCTCTTTCCACTCTCTCGCCCTCCCTTCCTTTTTCTGTCTCTCTCTCCCTCCTCCCTCTCTCTTTCTATCTCTCTCTCCATCCCTCCTTCTCTTTCTCTCTCTTATTCCCTCCTTCTTGTTTTCTTTTTTGGTAGTGCCAGGGTTTTGAAAACAGGCCATGCAGCCCGAATGGCAGGGAAATGCTCTAATTCTAAGTTATAGTCATAGCCCTCATTAATCTGTTGAGCATAAATATATGCATGAGGATTTATTTCCATTTTTTCACAGAGTTGTTACTTGGGATTGTGTTATGGGAGGTCCTTCTGTCTTTGTGTTGCTTTTATTTGTTAATGAATAAGAACCTCTTTGAGCATAACTTTCTGTTTTATTTAAACAGAAAAGGGGAGGTGATGTGGGAGTCCTCTCTGTGTGCTATGATTACCATTACTGAATAAAGAAACTGCTTTGAGTCTACAGCAAGGGCAGAAAGAACTAGGCAGGAAAAGATAGGTTATTTGCAGGAAGAAGGAAGGTCAATTCAGTGGGAGCCTATGGAGCTACTGCCAGCATCAGACATGCTGAATCTTTGCCAGTAAGCTACTGCCAGGTGGCAATATACAGATTTATGGAGATGGGTTAAATTAATCTGTAAGAGTTAGCCAATAAGAAGCTAAAGCTAAGGGGCCAAGTAGTGATTTGATTAATAAAGTTTCTGTATGATTATTTCAGGACTAAGTAGCTGGGAATGAACGAGTGGTTCCTTCCAACAGGATTGAGGTACATAGTACCATTATTAGGGAGCAACATTATTAGCTGTTGAATTTTTATGCTGAGTAGAAAAACATTATATTCTGTAGTGATTTGGAAGAAAATTCCCTCACAAAGGAGTGACAATATTAGGAGGAGTGGCCTTGTTTGAGGAAATGTGTCTCTGTTGGGGCAGACTTTGAGGTATCTTTTACTCAAGCTTCCTACAGCATAACAGACAGTCAACTTTCTGCAGCCTGCAACATATAGAACTTTCAGCTACTCCATGTTCTATGTTTCCTGTCATAATATAATTGACTGAATCTCTAAAACTAAGTAAGCAACCCCAACTAAATGTTTTCTTTATTAGAGTTACCATGGTCATGCTTTCTCTTTACAGTGATAAGAACCCAAACTAACACATATTCTATCTACATAATTTGATCATATTTAAAAATTTTGATTTAAATTTTAATTAACAAGAAGGATAAATAAAAGACATTTCGAAAATTAAAATCTATTCATTTATTGTCTTCTAGTTTTATAAATCTCTACCCTATCAGTTTCAAACAGAATGAGTCTAGGAGGCACAAGATGCTTTTGTCTGAGTCCTGCCTAAATGCTGTTAGCCTCTTACTAATTCATGTCTTATTTAACTCGCAGTTGATTACATATGTTGTTAGCACATATATTAAACAGTAAGATATGATAGTTACATTTTGTCTGTAAATGTTTTCCACCCACACTGTTTCTCTGCTGACAGTACAGGTCAGTTATGTTTCTCTTTCAATTTTGTTTTCAATATTTTTTATCACTCAATTTTCTGAATTCAAATAGCATGGAGGAATTGATATGTGTTCTTTTTAGTCATCAACGTTTAACGCAGATTTCCTTCTTTGTAAAATTATGATACTTTCAAAGAAATGAAGACACTTTAATTTTTATAAGTAATTTTTATTACAAATTTAAAGCTTTTCATTAAAATCCTAGTTGATGCTGACTTTTCTTTACTAAATTGGTACTAAACAACTCTCAAAAATAGAGAATTTTAGATTTTGTGTTTGGTTATAAACCACATGATCCTAGATACTTATTGAGAAAGTTTTAAGAAAATTCCAGGATACATTATTTTTTCGGATATAATTCTCAGTTGTAACTATGTTTCACAGAATCTGGCATTCATTAACATGACTGGCATTTTGTTTTCCATGGAGCTATGCTATCTAAGACTGTAGTTCCATCTTATTGTGAATCCTTTAGAATTTTAAAAAACACATGCCTGCTAGATAAATGGAATGGATGTCTTTCTCAACCATCATCATGTAATGCATTTTCTCCAAACACAGGCCTAAAAGATAGTGACCATTTTTTTTTGACTAAAAAGTAATCTCTCTACCTACAAAAACCCTACATTACAATTCTAAATTAATTTACCAAAATGTCAGGCCTTCTTAGCCTTATTCTCCAGGGAAAGGTGAGTGCATTACCTTCCTGTTCTGCAGACCCACAACACAGGACAATCAGACATAAAAGGGATTCAAGCCAAAGCACAAACTCAGTTTATTACTGTGAGCATTAACTTATATAGGTTAAATGACATCATGTGATGCAAGGGTACCTCCAGCCAATGAGAGACAGCCATGCCCACCCTCTGGATGGAGGGGCATCTACCTAGATTTTTCTCTCTCATCCACACTGAGTAGCTTTGAGACTATCCTTCAAACTCAAGCCAGGCTTTTCTCTGTCCTACAGAACTTGAGGTACTAGGCCTGAGATAATTTTGGCCCAACACCAAAATAGAAGTGAATGTTGTAAAAATTTTTGAGTAATGTTAGTCAATACTGCAGACTAAATATATAATCAGCAATTACTTAAAATAATATGCTAAAAAATATTTTATATAGAAATACTGCTCTTAATATCATTAACACTAGCCTAGTAGTCAAAATTTATGGTCATATGACATGCATGATTTTATAACTATTTGATTAAAACAATGGTTCCTTATAATAATTTTTGTTTAATAAATATTTGCTGTGTATACTACCTGCATTTATATACTGACATAAAATAATATAAGCATATTTATAGAGTTTTCTTCATGCATTCATCTACTGATGAGTTAGGAATGATCTATGAGGAAATGGGGAAAGGGAAAAACACAATCAAAATATATTGTATGAAATTAAACTTAGAAGAAGAAAAGAAAGTTATATCGTATTTTACAGTATTTTAACATGGAATCTTATGACAAAGACACATTACAGTAAAATTAGTATGTTTATCAAATTTACAGTGTGTGGGTTAATTGTTGTTTATTTGCTTTGATTTGTTCTCTCCTGTAATTTGTCAACTTTGCATGACCTAGAAACACTTAGGAACAGAAAATCTCAGTTTATGATTGGATTAGCCTATGGCCATTTCTGGGAGAACTTCTTGACAGATGATTTATTGGAGTATCTACTTTAAGCTGTATCAACTCTAGGTGGGCTTGGGTTGTATAAAATAGCAAACTGAATAGGCCAATAAGTGAGCCAGAAATCAGCACTCTACAATCATTTCTGCTTTGAGTTCTGAATTGACTCATGTTCCCTTCCTGATTGAGTTTTGCCTTGATTGTCCTCAATGGTATTGTTAACAATGGGAGACTGTCACCTGAAAATGTATGCTGAATTAGCCGCTTTATTTTAAAATTGTTTTTGGTTAAAATAATTTATTGTATCAACAGAGATAAAAATAAAGCAATAGCAAACAAAATCTTTAAGAAAGTGAAGCAAGTTAGAGGTATTCAGTCCATTTTGAACATGGTCTCCAAAGAAAACGTGAATATCTGGTGGGTTATTTTTCTCCTTTCTTTTTTGAAACATGAATTTAATAATTTGTATTGTCACACTCTCTATCACTCTCCCTCATTGCCATTTGGTTGCCTCTACATTTGTCCCGAAGGAAGGAGTGTTTTCTGAATTTGGTCTGGGACTCTAAAAAAGTCCAAAATGAAAACTTTCTAATCTAAGATAATTATGTGTAGGAGCCCACTCCTACAAAGTCAGTGAGGGTTCTTGGAATGGGGATCGTTAAGGCCAAAGGAGAGGCAGATGAAAGAAACTAAGACAAAGACACAGGACAGAATTGGGAGACCTGTCTGGCAGCTGGTTGGCAAAACCAAGCAGCCAAACAGCCAAGAGTTTATCTCAGAACTTGTTTATACACAAAAGCGGAACAAAGCGGAGCACAGATGGTCTTCAGTTTCTAACCATGAGATCTTTCCTGTCTTGGAGTGAGCAGCCTGCTAACTAGCATGCACTTGCCTGTCATTTTGTAGAAATTTCTTTCTGACAAATCTTTGTTTTATATGTGCTGTTAATATTACAGATTTCTTTCAACATATATGTGCATATTCTACATAGATAACTGGTAAAGATAAGTAGCGAACTTACCACTTCAGTTCACTGAAAATATTTACTTCAAAGCAAGATAATTTCGTCAAAATTTCAAAGTTACAAAGAATGATCATATGATCTTTAGAAATATGAAATAAATCTAGATTTTTAGTGTTACTTGACTGTGAAGTTTTTGTGTTTAATGGATTGTACATCTCAATTAATACCTATGCACAAGTAATGAAATTTAAAATATATGTCAATTATTAGATAATGCTCCATGGTTAATACACTTGATGAGGATCAATAACTTGCAGATTACACCGTGCATTTGAAAGATAATGATATGCTTTATTCATGATTAAGGAGTCAAAAAATTTATTGTCTATACTATAAAATTTCTGGGATGAGTGAAGAACAGGTTTTTCTGTTGTGAGAATAGGGTGGAACATCCCCTCTGGAAAATGCATAGTTAACTAACAGATGGAAAGAACCTCCTAAACCCCATGTTATATTTCTGCCTGAGGATCCAGAGATTTAGGAGAAATATATGTATGAAAGAGTTAATCACAAACTTTAAAAGAATTGTAACACTAAATTAAGTGAGTTAATATAACTAAAATGAATATAATCTAAGCATATTTATTCAAATAGTTATACATATGGTATATAATATATGTAATGTTGTTATACCTATATCTTAAACATCATGTTTTGTAATAATGACAGATTCTTCTCACCTGCTAACAAGAAATAATTCCTATTAAAGTTTAATATAGCATATCTAGCTACTCTTATAGCCATTAAGATATTTCCTATTCAGTAATAATATGATTCATTATTATTTGATATGTATTTCAGTTTTTATTAGAAAATGTATCATGCTAAAAAGATTATATACAATGAAAATGAATATAGATTAAAAAGATTAGGATATATTATGAAGTATCATATTAGAAAATATGGAAATATTTCTAATATCACATGAATATTACCCTCAATATTTATTGCTGAAGCAAAATGCTTAGTTTGTTTAATGTATTTAACATCCATAGTAATAAATAAAACTAAGACTAATTACAGCTCATACAGCTTAGTCCTCCTATAATTAATCAAAAGGTAGTGACAGATGGACACTTGGACCTTATTGACTATTTAGTTAGTCACAGATTACACTGTGTGCTACTATTCATTTCATAAAATTGAAGGCATTGATTATGTGGCAACAACTACTCTATTTTGTGAAAACAAAGTGACAATAAAGTCAATATTCCTGCTCTCTTCAAGCTTATATTCTCTCGAAGTACAAAATAAGATGTGTGTGTTTGTTGTAAGTTAGTGATGAATACCAGTTCCAAAAGTAAAATTATATTGAAAAGTTTGAATGAGTATAGATATGTAACAACAAGTCAATCGCAAAGTTGTTTTTCTGATTAAATTCTATTGGAGAAATAACTTTATATATTAGTCATATTGAATGTTGGGGGAAAATCACATTGGAAGGAGACAGCTAATGAGGGCAATCATTGAATAATGATTCAACCAATGGGAATCCAAGACATGGAAGTTGGAACGCAATAATCATGGCATGAAAGTTACTTATACAACTAAAAATGCAGTTCATAATTTGCTATCTATGATGACTGTCATTTAAATTTGTACATTTACAAATTGTCATTTTATTTGTATATGTGTGCCTATATATCTGTGTATATTCACTTCTGTGTAAGTGTTTTGTGTGTACCTGCATATAGACACAAGTTATAAGAGAGCCAATTTGGCATCCACAAAGCTGAATAGTTTAAATTTGATAAAGAATAATAAAAATTGAAATAAATAATTGAAACATATTTAGGGGAGGTTTCATGAGTAAGACTTGAAGCCTATTTTCCTTAAATGATGTAGATGCTAATAAACAAAATACAGCAAGATAGCAAGGTGATTATGTACATATTGTAATTATTTTTAATTTTTAATTAAATTTTAAGCAAAATTTTATTTGCTCATGTCATCTTATTTTATTGAGAGTTTCATATATATATATACACACACACACACAGATGAATTGAGGATGGACATGTTATGGAGCATATAGGGGAGACAGAACAGGGAATATACCTAAGTAACGCCATATCATACTACAAAAGCATTTGTTCAGCTATGTTCATAGCAGCATTGTTTGCAA
>LOEQ01002224.1:67231-90500 GCA_001685075.1 Bramus lutescens | reverse complement strand
ACAATAACTCACAAATACCAATCTATTATCCCATCACCATCACCCTCTTTTTTTTTAAGAACATCCCTGAGTCTATAAAATACCTCCCCATCCCTCAACCATATACCAATTATAACCAACCCCTAAGTAATGTCCTTAAACCTGAGGGTAACTTTCCTGGGAGAGGGGACGTTGTCCTTTAAAATTGTTTCCAGCTGTCATGGGGGTGATATTCTTCTCAGGGGGTCCTGTGAAAGTAAATGATGGTAAAATTCAAAAATTAATATTCAGTCTGGGAAAATTGCGAATAGTCTCTGAGTGTTTTGAGGAGTTCCTGCCAGAGTGTTGTAGAGTGTTGTAGACTAGCTCAGTTGGTAGAGCATGAGACTCTTAATCTCAGGGTTGTGGGTTCGAGCCCCATGTTGGGCGCCAATTGATGGGCATGGTCGACTGGTAAGTTAGAATTAACCAGACCAGCTCAATATAACAGATTTAGTTTAATAATTCGAAAATGGTGAACTCACATGACCAGGGTCCAGCATGCTCAGGGAAGAAGAGGGCCGGGCACACCTGGTTGTCCAAGTTTATCTTCCTTGGCTCCAGGAGGCCATGCCCTAGCCAAATGTTATTGGCTGAACTTCCCCATCAAATAATAAAAAAACAACTTATAAAATGCTAAAATATGGCACAAGTAAAGAAAATGAAAAAAAATTCATGTGAAATACCAAATATTTTATTTGATTAAAATAGTAAAGCATCAAATACTTGGACAGTTTTGCAAGGGGATTTCAAAGGAACAAATGAAAACAAGCTTTTCTTTACCAGGTAACCTTTATCTCCCCCTCAGTATGAATAAAGAACTCACAGATTCATTTTGCATTAAACTTTATAAGTTATATACCAAAGCTGAATGGACTAATGGTATTGTGAAGAAACGTTAATAAGAAAGTAATAGTGCAATAGTTTATGGAACTTTTAACAAAGCTGGAAGCAAAAGGATATAGGCCCAAGGCAGATGCAGTTATGTAGTTAGATCCTTTATAAATTTTAAGCCATGTCCCATGTTGTATTTAGAGAAATGCCATGGAAATAATGAGAGTATAAACACTGTGAGACAGGAACAAATGAGAAGTTATTAAATACACTGGGATTTGTGCAAATTCTTAATTTTAAAATCTAAAGAAATGAGTGTGATCTTCAAATGACTTACAATGCTATGTTTCTAATGACATATGTCAAATTAATTGATATTAAATATTTATCATATTTATTAAGTTATCTTTAATTGAGAAATGTTTTACAAAATTAACAAAGGCACAAAATAATCAGTAATGCAAGTAGAGCAAGGAGGATGTGGATAGGACCAGTGGCTAACAGTTTACAGTCATTTACAGGAGATGATTTCTCATTAGCTCAAATATCTATGTTAGAGAGAAAGGTATAGTCCCAAGGGTCAGATTTGTTAATTACTAAAATTAACATTTATCAAATAAAATAAAATGTGTTTTAATTCAGGTAGTCTCAAAGGAAATAGTCACATTGTCAACTAACTGCAGTAATTTCCTTTTGCACAATTCCATCGTGCTGAAGTTGTATCTTTAGGCCATTATTAATGTTGCTCACAAGGAGTTTGTAATTGTTTTAGTTAATGACTGTGTTTATTTACCAACTGGATGATTTTAAGAATATTGTGATTTTGAAAAAGGCTATTTGCGCAGTTGTCTAACTTTTGAAGCCGACATTGTTCTAGTTTTGTTTTAAGACAAGATCTTATTGTGTAGACCCTGTGGACTTAGACTCACTAGTTAGTCATACTAGACTAGAGGTCAACTATTCCTTGTCTTATACTTGAGAGTGTTGAAATTATGTGAACAACAATTATGCCTGGACCTACAAACTTATTTATTTATTTATTTAAAAAATTACCAATCTAAATTACCTCTCCCTCCCCTACTCCCATTCCCTCCACACACACCCCCACCTCACTGCCTTCTTAATCCTATCAGAGGGTAAGGCACTTTGCTTTGTTGAAGGTCCAAGGCCAACCTCCCTGCTCCACCTAGGCTAAGCAAGGTATATATCCAAAGAGAACAGGAACCCAAAAAGCCAGTCCATATAGTAGAGATAAATCCCAGTGCCACTGTCAGTGGCCCCTGAGGCTGCTCCAACTATCAGAGACATTCAGAGGGACTAGTTTGGTCCTATGTTTGTTCCTTTCCAGTCCAGTTGGCTAGGTTTCAATAGCAGGAATGGTTTTCATCTTGTTGAATGAGTGTTAAATACAATTAGAAAGAAGCTGGTTACCACCAAGATATGTATACATCTATTGTACCCTTAGGGCTGTTGTGCCATGCTGGATATGATGGTGTTTCATAGGCATCATAGTAGGGTAAGACTGTTGTTTGCTTTCCTTTTTTGAAGCACAGTCATAAGGGAGAGAAATAAGTACAAAAGGAAGGGGAAGTAAAATAAAGTAACACTAAGGATAAGTGAAAAATCATAATGAATCACACTTCTACCTACCTAAAAATACCTACAATACTTGTAAGTTGTTGTGTACATAAACATTTATGGTTTAAATAAAAATTTCCCATCTGGATTGACAATGCTCTTTCAAAGAAACAAAAATCATGCAATAAAAATGGAAGCAGCAGTCATGAGAATCCCCATCTTTAGCTGTAAGTCCGGGTTGCCCAAGACCAGGGTTGTCCAAGGGTTGTCAATAGTTAGTGCTATTGACCTTGGTTGCCCCAACAATATGAATTATAAGCCCCCATTGCTAAAGATACCATGCCCTGAAGATAGTGCTTGGAACAAGAACTGACTTGAAATCTTCCTCCCTGAAAACTACCTATCATGGTATCTGGGTCACTTCTGTTTTGTCTCTTGAGTAGATGATTCATTTCAGTGTCATCTATTGTTCTTACTGTAAACTAATGTATTCCACAGAGCAGTGAACACCAAAATAGTAATTTTTCTCTCTGTGGCTATTACTCTTTATGGCAGGTCTATAGCATAAGTGGCAGAATCAGTTTAGTGCTTTGCTCTGAGATACACTACTTATGTAGTTACTATCAGTATTCCTGTGCACTCTTGTTCCTCTAGGGTCACCTTGCTCTTAGGAGGCAGACTATTTTTTTCTTTTTTCACAATAATATTTCTATCTTCAGCACAAATTTTCCTTTTGTACTTGCAAGAAAGAGAGCGACTTTTCCATTTGTCTACTTCCTCTCTTTTTCTTCCTTTAGAAGAAGCAGTGAGGAACTATCTCTCACTATATGCCTGAAGTTTAGAATTGGTGATGGCAGAGAACCATACAAAAGTTAATTCTGAAACCATGTCCTGTTAATTCTTGAAATTAATTTTAGGAAAAATACACTGTGAAAAGAAAATGGAATTTTCAATTTACCCAGTTATTTGGCCATAACTAGGTGTTGCTCTTTTGTTCTGTTCTGTTTTGTTTGTTTGTATATATGCTCAAGGCATGTTCCTCTCTTCTTTTCTCTGAAAGTGAGTTTCTTTCTAGTTTATACTAGTGATGCTAACTGGATTGGATGCAATTTTCTCATCACTTTAGGTCCTAATAAAGGCTACACAATGTATTGATTCTCTTTCCATATATAGTTGATGCTTGCTTCTCCCCAAACCTGTAAAATATAAGGGGATCATCTCTTATCTCTCAATATCCTTAGATTTTTCATAATAAACCACTGTTCTGAATCAGCATGTAGCTTTGCTTTTCATTATCCTTTTGACTACTTGTATTATTCACCAAATAAAAAGATGCTTGTGATTTGTTCCAAGTAATAACATGCTGGTCTCCCGTAAAATTTTAATGTTACCTTGGGTACTTGGATTTTGACTTAGTTGTCTGTCATGCAACCTCAGAATTTTGATGGTTGTAATAACAATTATAACTTGGAGATAATTTAGAGGTTGTTATTTATTATCCTACTTGTTATAAGTGTGGGGATAGTGTAGGTGGCAGCTTGTAACATTGCTATTGGTGTGCTAGATCCCTTACAATATTTACCCCAAACTTGGTGGCAAGAATAAGAAGACGTATCTCTTCCACAGTTCTAATAGGCAGGACCCAATTAAAAGGTCATCACTACAGTGTTCCTTCTGATGTCCTAGGAAATGTCTTCTCATTCATTCCTGTGAACTTCCAGAGACACTGTTTCCCACCTTATTTCACATGGATGTGGAAAAAAGAACTTTGCTTTGCCTAAGTGATTAAATTCTATCTAAAAAATTCTGTCTAAAAAAACATAAAAAGTTATCCTGTAAATGCTGTTACCTTAGAGTTAACTTTTTTAAAGGTAGGATGATTCAGTTACATCTATTATAAATGAAAAGGTATTTGGTAGAGTCTTATAAGAACTACAGAAAGCATTAATATCCATCAAATTTTAATATTCTGTTTGCTGAAATTAAAAAAAATCACTTAAAGTAGTGGTGAATCAAAATTGTTTTCATCTCTTGCAGATTAAATTACCTCATAAAAAAGGGTAACCATCTGTCATAATAATAGGCAGTAGGCTTCCTTATGAACATGACATATAGTTGTTCTGGCATCATTCACATGTAACTCTGAGAAAACTTTTTCTTTATGTTAATACAAGATATATAGAAGAAGTTGATGCATTAAAGGAACAAAACAATGTAAAATAATGTATAGAAAAATGGTATGAAAATGAAGGCAGAAAGCTTTTCTAACTATGTTAAATATTAATGACATTAATCTTGGCACTTTGTGAGTTTTGTGAAAGTAAAATTATCTATAGGAAAATCTAATGAGTAACACATAAAAATAATATCTAATATTTACCATTCTTAGTTTACTACAAAATTGGATGGTTTATACAAACCAAATATGCAGACATATTTTTTCATGAAGTGGTCATTTTCAACATAATGAATATAAAGAAATGACACATAAAATTACTTAATAAAATAAAGTCCTGTATCAAAGTGAGAGATTAATTATGTAATTTACTTCTAGAAGAGTTCATTTCTACATTTAGGATGTTAAGTTTTACAGTAATTAATTTTCCGTGATTATTAAAAGGTACTTTTGTCTTTACTTTCTGACACTGATATGTCTCAGAATTAGCATTTGCAAGAGTAAAAATTTGCAAATATTATTGAAGGGATTTTTCATTACAGTAGTGTAGGCTAGAAATTCCACTAATCACTTACCCTCCATTATCCTGGAATTGCCTTCCGTCATTCTTAGAGACAATGAACTAAGTGCTTGAATAAGTTCAATATGCCAATAATCAAACAAGCAATAAAATTAAACAGTATAGTGATGTCTGTGTTTTGTAATCATAAATTGCCCACTTAATTTTATAATGCTTTAATTATCCACATAGCCCTTATAAAACAAGAAAAATAGATATATTGGCTGGAAATTCTTTTTTAAAAGGGTTTATTTATGTCTATCTTATATGAATGAGTGGTTTGCCTTTGTGTGTGTGTGTGTATGTGTGTGTGTGTGTGTGAGTGTGTATACATGGTGCCTACAGATTCCAGAATAATGCATTAGATCTCCTCAAACCAGAGTTTTATATGTTTGTGAGCTAGCATATGGATGTTGGGAACCGAATCCAGGCACTCGTCAAAAACAGTATGCAACTCAAACAACTGAAGAATTTTTCTGTCCGCTCTTTTTTCTTTTCCTTTCCTTTTTTCCATATCTTTTATTTCTTTCCCTAAAATAACTCTTCTATTATTTATTATAAAGGCAACTGAGCTATATCCAGTCTGTTGATTATTGAGTTACAAGAAAGTTGTTCAGATCATTCTTGTTTTATATGAAAACTGAAATGTGAGCTTAGAAGTTGTTTCATATACACAACTTGAGACAAATTTGAATCAAGTAATTATATTTATTTTTGCTCGATAAATCTTCCACTGATCTATTCACTAATCTTTCAATAGTCTAAAACATTTGAACATTTTCAACATTTAATATTTTAGCCATGAGTTCGCAGAGCAACACTTAATATTTCATGAATAAAAATCTATTGTTAAAAAACAGAAAAAAATATAGCAGACAAGCACTGTACTGAGCTCAGAGAGTTTTGCTGAAGAAAGGAGGGAGGGATTGTATCAGCCAAGGGGTCATGATGAGTGAACATACAGAGACAGCTGTCTTGAGCTCCCAAAACACATGGATGCTGGATCAGCAGTCAGGAAGCCTGCATGGGACCAACCTAGGCACTCTGAAGGTGTGTGACTGGTGGTAAAGCTTTGTTAACCAATTGTCTTCAAGAGGTGGGACCAAGTTAGGGTGTGGCTTTCTGAGACCCAGAGGAAAACAGGCATATGACCCAGGTAGAGAGAGAGAGAGAGAGAGAGAGAGAGTCTCTCTCTGATTCCCTCACAGCACAGCTGATCTTGAACTTCTTGATCCTGTTTCATGAGTTTTCCCTTTATAATAATTAAAAATATAACTGTTCATCTTTTATTTAGCTTGGTTATTTCCTGAATCGAGCTAACTTCTACAGTTGGTGCTCTGAATCATGGGGCTTGGGTCTTCAGTGGCTCTAGCCAAACTTCTTCAGGCTCCATGCCATTTGCTTGAGCATAGAATTCCCATGCAGCTCCCCTGAGTAGTGGTTAGCTGTAGTCCTTCATATTTTCTCATTAAACTTCTCAGAGAGTCTTGACTACCCACAACTGCACAGCTGGCTTCTGAGTTGAGTACTGGACATAAGTTTCCCCGATTTTTTGCTCTCTTTGTGCTCTTGCAGCTGCAGACCAGTCAGGGACTTCCACAAAATGCAGTCTGTGATTCACACTGAATAATTATTTTTATTATGAGCATATCTTTTAGCATTTGGCGCTAAAATTTAGATTCAAGCTGACCACGTGGCTACAAGTATGCCGTGACACCTATGGCAGATAATGGTTATTGCACCTACTTCAGCCCATATGTATGACTGATCTAAAGAAAATTAAACAAACAATTGTATCTTATGAAAATGAAATACATTCATCCTTCATTAGGAAAATGATCAAAACGTGGGCTTCAAGAAACAAAGCAATGTCACAAGACTGGATTCAGCTAATCTCAGCAGTCCAAGAAAATGGACCTCAGTTGCTTTGGAAGTGTTCCTGGAGCAAAGAAGCAAAAATTTTAGAGCAAAAGAAAAAAGCAATAGGACTTGAGATTTCCCAAGATCAAATTCTGGGCAAGGGACATTATTCTGATACTCAGGATCAGGCTCTTTATGATGAACAGAACTTCTGCTTATGTTGCACAGCAACTTTAACTGCTTGGGACAGGATTCAGTAACTATGTAGGATTAGAAATTTAAAAAAAAAGGATAATAATAGTGGGTAATACAGTGAATACTTGTGAGCTATTATTTATGGGTAATTTACATTGGTATAGTTTTTTTGTATATTGTTATAAGTTCTAAATATATTTGTTAATTCTGTTTACAGTATTTGTACACCTATGCAAAGTTTCTCTGTCAGATTGTATATATGCATGTTTCTACCTCTGTTTAGGACATTTTGTATATTGATGCAACTTTTAAGATATATTTTATATTGAATTACATATTATTCTTATCCCAATATACTTACACATTGTTTACATCTTCAGGTCATTGTCCTCATTTGCTGTAAATTTGTTTACAGATTATTTAATATTTTGACATAAAGTCTTAGTCCCTAAAAATTATACATGTATTAAATATTATAGGTCAGTAGTTTTTCATGTTATATATATTTATATAGTCAGATTAATTAAGTTCTTTAGATACATAAGGATTTTATCCTACCTAGATAGGTAATCTTCAACCACTTTAAGGATCTATAGAACATGGCATTTAAATAACTTAGGGTTCTGTTTTCATGAGGCATGATTTCTCCTGACAGCATCAATCAATTCCCAAAAGAATGTTGAACACTGGTGATACTCCATTTGGAGTTTGTTTTCTTCTTGGCACAATTTGCCTTTGGTCAAGGAAATACCCGTGTCTCAGTCACTGACAAAGTACATGGTATCCATAATGGATAAGCAGAACACAAGGAAAAGGACTGACAAACATTGCCAAGACAGAGTAAGATGGTTCTGAAAAACTCTCTGCCTCTAAAAATGGTCTGTTAGTTATGCTAGGCCTTAGTCAAAGTTGGTTGCTTCAACATTGCAAATGAAACTTTAGGTGATTGCTCGGGTTGCCAATTGTCTCTGTCATATACTGCTTGACTCAAGTAATAATATCTCCCTTCTCAAGCCTTCAATGGGTTTGAAGATTAGATAGTTGTAGTTACCGTCCTCTTATGATTTAGCCAAGCTTATTTCTAATGCAAGACTTAGGCTCTTTGGAATAGAATGTTTATTAAAACATCTGTCATGTGTTCCTTGCTTAATATTTTTATGTTAATTGTAATTTTATACTTGATATCTGTTCTTATTGTATATAGTTTTGTTTTGGGCTTGGATTGCTCTTGTTTAGACAAAAGGAGGAGGTAATGCAAAAGCTTTGTTAACCAGTTATCTTCAAGAGGTGGGAACAAGTTAGAGTGCGGCTTTCTGGGACCCAGAGAAAAGTGGGCAAAAAGCCCAGGTGCACTCTCTCTGGTTCCTTTGTTGCACAGCTTAGTTGGACTTCTTATTCCTGTTTTGTGAGTTTTCACCTTATATTAAATAAAAATATAATTGTTTATCTTTTAGCTAGCCTGGTTATTTCCTGAATTGAGCTACCTTCTACATGTGACAATTGTGCAGTTTGTTCTCTAAATAAGACTTCTTACAGTGAGGACCTCTGCCAGTATCTCTCCCAGTCACTTAGCTAGGTTCTGGTAACCTTTTTCCCATGCTAGATTTTCTGGCCCCTCCTTGAAATAAGGGGAGGAGCTCTTTCCTGCCTCAAAATGATGTGCTATGCTTTGTCCAAGCCCCTGGGAGGCCTGTCCCTTTCTGAATGGAGATGGAAGAGGAGTAGATGGAAGCTTAAAGGGGAGAGGACAAGAAGAGAGGAGGGAAGGGAAAGTGGTTCATATACAAATAAATAAAAGTGTTGTTTAAATAAAAAAGAATTAAAATCAGAAAGAGAGAGAAAGCAAAACAGTCCATTCCCATGAACAATTTCCCATTACAATTTCAATGGGAATTTTAAGGAATTCCTTTAATGCATCACCTGCATTTAAATTTTTAAGCATCTTATCAACACAAGTCATGAAATGATTCAACAAGTTTTTAAGGGGGATAATGGTCATTTAATTGTTGATCCTTAGTTAAATGCAGGTCATATTCAGTTACACACAGACAATGCAAAGTGCAATGCACATAGATTTTTGGCCTTACATATTATTATGGACATTCTAAGACTGAAATTCAGTGGCTGGGAAGATGGAAATCAATCTTCAAATACTTTGGCAGTTATACTGGCTCAGAGATTAAATAGTACTCATTTCACTATTGGGGACAAATTATCATTGTATGGTTTAATAATTAGTAAACTAATTAAATAAGGTAGAGTCTCTTGTGAAGCTAAGATGCTGCTGAGTTCAGTTACCAGGGTTCCACTTCGCTAATCATTCTTGTCCTTTGACAGTCATTATTTCCATCACACATTTAAAAACACACACTCACGTATGATCTAAACCATGAACATTTTCTGTGGCATTTTTCATTATCAGTCACTATGTGCTAAGATCATAATCACTGTCTTTGAACTGTTTTAAATTTCTTATCTAAAAATAATTGTTTCATTTATCAACATATAATTTAGTATATGGATTCATGACTGTACTCATGGGTTGAAAATTTGATGCAATTATGAGCTTGCCTTTCACTCGTTGTTATTTTTGTTTGCTGGACACTGATTTCCCAGAACAAATGATCCCATCTCTCCAAAGAAGTTTGCACTATTGAAAATCTGTTCTTAATCATCCCAAAGTTTCTAAAAAATAAATAAATAAAAACTGAACATAAGGGTTGGGATATAAAACACTACTGAAGGCAGTTGTCCATTAATACACACAATAATTCTATGTTCACTCTTTTCTTCACTTAAGATGTTGCCTTAATTTCTCTTGTGAAACTTATTTAAGCTATGGGCTCCCTGTGGCAACCACTTCCCATTTTCCCATTTTGTCTCACTCCTCCAAGGAATGTGAAATAATTTTCAACCCTCAATTTTTTGATACTTCATTTTCATGTCATTCTACAAAAAAACAAATGTATTTGTTATTATATTTAGGATCATTTTTACTATCAATTTCTAGAGAAAGAAGTATTAAAATAAGAAAAATACATAAAAATCCAAAATGTATCCAATTTACAAATAGTGTTAGAAGACTTCATTCATTATTTTCATTTTAGAAAGAAAATACTTCTGACAACTATATCCATTATTTTCTCTAGATTGATGACTGTTTTTGAGTTTCAATTTTGCTTTGCCTTGATTGATTTTAAATAATGTGACCATCCAGTCTCCCTGTGTTGGTTTAGAGTATCTTAAAAGATGAATAAAATGAAAAGTTGCATTACTATTTTCTAATCATTTACCCAAACAGAAGAATTGCATACCTTCACTGGAGAGATGGCTAAAGTGTTAAAAGTATATTTTGTTCTTGTAGAGGATCCAGGTTCCATTTCCAGCACTCACATGGTGGTTCAAAACTGTCTGTAGCTATAGCTTCAAAGCATTCAAAGCCCCTTTTGGCCTTTCATGACTTCCATAAAATTACTACAAATAAACTAATGCAGAAAAAACACATATACATGTATTGAGACTAATGCTAACAGCAATGCATAGTGACCTCATGGAAATCCAAACTTCTTCTCACATTTTTATTGTGCTACTCAGACAATATTTCAATTTTGCAAATAGGTATTTCAAGATTAAAAGTGCTACCTTATCATATAATATGTAAAACACAAACTTAATAAATAGTCCTGAAGTTTGTGCTCAGTCCTTTCAAAAACTTTCGTGTGGCAATGCATACTTTGACTCTAGATGTTGAGTAAATTATGTATTTTTCAATTTTGTTTGAGAGTGGAACACAGTCTTGGAATAACAGCTATTTAGGAAATTCAGCACCCCATCTCTCAAAAGTTTTAATCTTGACTGCCATTTTTGGTATGAATGACTTTATAATATTTCAATCTGAAAACCTTTGAAAATTTTTTTTTATTCTGTCAAAAGATTTGACACTCAGTCTGCTTCAGTAAGAGCAAGGATATAACTAAATTTCTGGTCACATTATGAATGAAGATTAGAGTAAAACTAACTGATACAACAGGGACTTCCAAATCTCAAAAAACAGGTATGTGAGTGCCACTCCATTACAGTTGGTGATTCTAACACCAAGATGATTATAGAGTTACATTTACTTTGATTCCAGCTTTGCCAGCAAAGGTGGGGGTGATGAACAAAAGCTTCATAAAACTGTGTCCTAAAATTGACATGTAACACTTTGAATAAATCGCATTAGATTAATAAAAGATGAAAGAGAAAAATCCTATTTATATTTCCATTACTGCACAAAGAAAAGCCATAAAAATACTGATTTGATATCTAATTCTCATGAGTAAATTGAAATGTAAAATTGGGGGGTCTATTAGTGATCACTACCACCAAGACTGTAGAGACGAGCCAGCAGTGCTTCAATTTTATATTTCTCTTGAACATGCAAAGCTACTGAAAAGGTGCAGCAATTCTCAAAATTGACTCAATACACTTTAAAAAAAATTCTTCCTACAAATAAAATGACCAGTTATTACCACTATTAGAGCACTTTGTAGTAAGAGATGGCTAGAGCATATTTGATTGAAAAGGATATCTGACTTTTTTTTCAGGATGGCTTATGAAACTGAAGTTATTTCTTAAGGAAATTTTAAGAAAAAGATATACAAAACAATAAAGATATCTATTTTGATCATTAGTTCTGATGATAGTTTTCTCTAAACATTGTTTACTCATTGTAACATAGTTTTCAGTCTTTAAAGATTTGTGAAACTGTATTTCTGAACAGCAAAATCAAGTTAGAATATATGTTAAGATTTATATTTGCCACCGGAAATAGAGTAGAAGCTAACAGAAAGAAAGAGAAAGTAATGTGGAAACAAATATATTCCAGCTAAGGCAATAAAACGTACTATTAAACAGCTGTAGCTAATTCAGATATTTATCTAAAAAATCATTTTAACAACTAAGAGTTCACATTAAATAGTTGAAGTAGTGAAAACAAAAGTTGCTGAAACAAAAGAAGGACAAAGTCAAATAGTATATCCATCTTTCATATACGTATTCTTTTTCTTTGTATTAATCATATGATTCTGTGACTTAGCTGTAGTAATGTATATTGTTTATTTCTCATCATCAAAATCATATGTAGTATTTGAAACAATAAAACCCACAATTTTAAAAAGTATGTACTGAAAAACTATATGGATGAGGAATAAATAAATTTATATCTGATTAATTGTTTTCCTAGCCCAATTTCCTATTTTATAAGCTAAGTATGTAAAAATATATTACAAAAATATGAGAGCTCTACATTATCTTCAAAGGAGTAAAGATTGTTACAGTAGGCTCCTGTCAATTCATTTCTCTCTAAATGATCATTATATTATATAATATAAAGGAATGTTATATATATATATATTCTATTATATTGCAACATGAAATTTGTGTTTTGTCTTTTATCCAGTTTATCCTACAGAGGTCTTAAGACCTTTAAATTTCCCAAATGAAAAGAATAACAGAAACATATTTATTCTTGTGGCCATTTCTGAGGTCATACTGGTGAGGTAAACCTAGAAAGATGGGGTATTGTGTAGATAACCACATATTGGAGGGTTTTTTTTTGGAGAATGGGTTTATATTTGTGCTCTAGCTCTCTTGGAACTAGTTTGCAAACTAGGCTTGCCTCAAACTTGCTACCTAACTCTGATTCCTGAATGCTGGAATTAAAGGCATGTGCCACCACCATCCAGCCAATTGGAGTGTTTGTTTGATCTTTCAGTCTCACCTTAGATGTCCAGGGAAGAAAGACAAAGTAGAGAATGTGGACAATAACTATTCCAATGCAAATACACTCTATAGAAACCTAAAGGATGGGACTTGGAGGGCTTACAGATTAGTAATTAACTGAGATGTGAGAATGGTGGCACCCCTGTAAAGGAACAGAATTTCTATCCCTTACCACTCTCCCCTACGAGCCTTATACCATAAACCTCTTCTATGTGACTATTTCTAACTCCTATTCCTTATAGTATAGCAGCAAATATAGAGTGTTTTTTCTAGATAATACCAGGGTGAAAAAAATGAGTAATAAAGGAAGCTCTGATTTCTGCAGCTCATTGATGAATGGTATATGAATATTCTCAGTCTTGTAAATAAATGCCCCAAAATTGATTGACCCAAAACTGTGGTGGTGGTGGGGGGGGACACAAGGAAGGAACAATGTCTAAAGGTGAAAACATTCACATTATATACTATCATTAACATATGAGATTATTAAATTTTGTTTGATAATGATCAATCAAAGGAAAATGGAAATAAAAGACCGATGAGATCAACTCTTGAGAAGCCAAAGTGATATTTTAATTAGAGCAAATTGAATGCTGTAGTTTCTCTGCAAGGGAGTGGATACAATGCAAATGTAGGTCAGTAGGGCTGAAGGTTTTATAGGGTGGAAAAAGGAATTCTGGGGTAGAAGATTTCATCCACAGTTAAATTTCTTTCCAGTCTCAAAGTGGTTAATGCTGAAGGAGGTTGATATGTTGCTTTTCTCAGGAATTTCCAGAATCCTTTCAGTCCAACAATGTTTATCATTTAAGTCTACTTCCTTAACCTATGAGGTTTTAGGTCATTATTTCTTTAAATGTAGCCTTACTACACAAGTACAATGGTATTTTTGAAGAACCTGCCCTTTTTTGGAATGGCACCAGCATTTGAAACACATTATTACTAAGGCTTAGTTAGACACCAGACCTAGTTATCTGCCCAGTGAATTTCTTATGTCAAGAATTATGCAGCGTTAAACCAGGAATCATCAGCCACGCTGGACCACGTTTTGGTACTTGCCTCCCTTGGGCAAGCTGCTTTCCTTAGTTTTTTGTTGACACTATTATAACTCACCTTAAACAAGTTTTCTGAATACATCATTTGCAATCAGTAGTGTAAAATTTTGTCTCATCAAATGTCAAGTGCCTTATCCTTATGTAAGAATTAATTTTAATTTATAAAGCTGTATATTGACATTATCATTTTGTCTGCCTAGATCAGATGATAACTAACACCCCTCCCCCTATGAGGCAAGTTTGTCAGAAGCATTACTTCTAAAGCTGGGACATCTTCAGTAAGTTTATTTCATAATTGTGCTTTTCCTAATGAACTATTCGTAATCCTTTTCCCCCTCATAATGGAATTTGAATGTTACTGATGCATTGTCTTTAGCTGTGATGTTCTGATGTTCTTACTAGGTCATTTCCTTCTTGATGAACTCACTTGAGGATGAAGTCTCAAAGCAACACTTCGCTGTTCTAGGTATATCAGGTATTCCAAAGTTGCAACAAAAGGTAGATTTTTGTAAAGCATGATTAAGTAAGTATACATATACATATATGGTTTTGTAATATTAAGGTTTAATGGTAATGTATTTCAAGCCAAATTTACTTCATAATTCTTGGTATGTTGGCACACAAGAACTTTGCTTCCTGCCCAAGAGTTCCCTCCCTTTTAATGAACATTTTGTATTTTTCAAGATCCCTTATATATAAAAGTGAAATGCTGCAGCTTTGTCATCGCCTCAGCAATCATGTATTGATCTATTTTCTCTCTTTACTCACTTTCAGTGACTCTAAATTGGTTAAGTACTAAAAGCTCTCAGGGTAGTGACCTGAAATATTAACAGGTTACATCACCTCATTAAGCAAAAGAAACTGGTCTTATTCAAAGTTCATAGAGCTGACATTGCATTTATCCAAAAAATTATTAATGTTTGCAGAGAAGTGTGGTAGGAAGGGTACACCATTCTGGAAGACTATTATTTAACTTCCCATGGGCTATAACAATTTCACCCATTAGTTATTGCCTTTGCAAAGTAAAGATTAATGATACTAAAATGGTACATTTTACTGCAATCAAGTTTCATTTCTGTCTAACTATCTCATATGTTGATGATCTGGCTTTTTTTTTTCAGAAATAGCACAAGTTCATTTCAAGGAGAAAGACAACCCTTAAATAACAGGGCAATTATTATTTTAATCAATAGCAGTATTATATTTTAAATTAATCTTCAAAAGTCCCTGAAGCTAAAATTCCAAAAGTCATTAATCAATTAAGCAAAAATACTACACAGTCTTTCAAAGCAATCTATATGTCTCCTGAAGGTTGGTTAGACTGCCTTATAGAATGAAAATTTAACACTTTACCTTCACTTTGATTTTCTGTTTTATTTTGCTTTCATTAAGTACAACTGAATAAAAATATTTATGTACATATCATTCCTCCTGTATGAAATTAGGGTGGTTATATAAATATGAATTTTTATATATTTAGGTAATTCTATTTATCTGTACAAATTTATGAATCTATAAAGAAAGGATGTTTTCGTTGTTTCAGTCAAAAACCTGGAAAAAGTGTTAAAACTCTTTTTTCCTAAAGTACAATTTATCCAAAAACTTTCTAGTTGAAGTCATTTTAGAGACAATGGAGCAAGTCCTTGTCTAATGTTTTTGGGTCATATGTTTTTTGTTTGTTTTTGTTTTTTTCTTTTTGTCACAGAAGACAACATGTCTCTAGTAGAGGTGGAAAATTTCTCACAAAGGCTTTTAAAGATGTACTACATGTTTAGTTTCAGAAAAGGTAGAACATTAGTTATATTCTCTGAATACAACAACTTTATCAAGGCACAACACTTGGGATAATGGGATCCAACCGTTGACATACACGTTTCTTCTTGCTTGATGTCTTCTGGAGGCCTAATCCCTACTTTTTTAGATCCCTCCTTAACTGAGATAAAAATCAAACCTTGTTAAAAGCTTTTCCTTTCTTCTTAATTAAATATCAAATCTGCAAGTTTTAATAGTACATGCTTTCTCGTCTCTAACAATTAATGATGCCAGCTGTCTCTCTCTGTGGATTTGTGTCTGGTCTTTGGTATTCTTCATCAAAATTCTGAAGTAACATTTGTAGCTTGTAATGTGTCTTTAAATGACTAATCTAGATAATTGGAAAAGGAGTCATTTAAGTGAAACTGCTTGGAAAGAACTTATCCATGGTAAACATCAAATTTAACAACTGATCATTTAAAATAATCAAGGGCAATTTGACTCTCCATAGTAAGCTATTCAGTGGGGAGCATCTCTGCCTTCTCACATCCTCTGACAAAGGCCCTCTCTCTATTGATTTTTTTAGCTCTAGCATTGGCTTTCTTTGGTTGTTTTTGTGCTATATTTCATAGCTCATATGCTTCATAGCTTCATATATTCATGAGCCTACTCTCTTCAGACAACACTTTCAGCACCAAATTTTATTTAATTCTCTACTTATTCAAATATTACCTCATTTTCCACAATGTTCTTCTTGACACAGATAAATTGAGTTGATGTTTCAGTTTGAGACATTGTATGTGCCATGAAATGAGGGAGATGGATCGTCACTTATAAATAGACACTTACCAAAAGAGAAATGATGTCAATTAGAGGCCCTTAGTGAACAGAATGTTGCTGTCACTTCAGGCATAGCTAAGATAAGATAGGTTTCAATGTTTTCTTTAAATTTTCCTTGGAAAGGGTAGAAACAAGAAACTACTTGCCATGTTGTAATAGTTGGTAGATATATTAGAGCAAATAATAGAGCTTGTCAGAGACTTTGATCTTGTTTATCAGGTTTAAAATAATCCCACATAGATTGTAGTGGGCCATTGATTCTGTGTCCAAGCTCTAGGAGATGCATATGTCAATATACAAAGCACATAATTATTTAGAAAGGTGTTATTAAAACTTTTTTAATATACTAAATCAGTTGTTAAATTGTGGCTTCTTGTCTGCTATTGTCATTAACAAAGAGGTTTTTTATGTGTCCAATTAAAACAAATTTTTCACCTACCAATGAAAATGCCATGGTCCCTAACCTCAATTCTTCAAAATTTTAAATAATACCCCTGTTTCTAAAAATATAATAGATATTAACAGAACATTGGGAAAAGGTGGAAAAGAATGGAGAATGTAATTACATAGTAGATAAAGTGCTTGTATATAAACATAAGCAACTGAGTTTGTATCACCAGACCAAGGGTTAAAAAATGAATCGTAGTAGAGACTGGCAGATCCCAAAGGTTCACTAATCAAACAGTATAGCTGAAAAGGGCAAGATTCATGTTCAGTGAGAGGTATTTTCCCAAAAATGACATCCCCCCTCTGCTACATACCCAAGAATGTGTGGATACACAAACACACACAGAATCTCTCTCTCTCTCTCTCTCTCTCTCTCTCTCTCTGAGTTGGGATGCAGATATTAAGAAACAGAGAAACATAAAAAGAAGATTTATAAAGGACTAAAGACTATATAAATAAAAACGAGGTTCCATACAGAGTCATCTAAGGAGGGCCCCAGAAAGGGGAAACTCTTAAGGTCTCTTTGGTAAATTGAGAGGGCAGTAGCTGGGAGGTAGAAAGGAGGGGAGTGGGATGGGAACATGAGCGAGATGGCCAAGTTGGGGGAGGGACAGAGAGGGAGAGGAATAAAAGATACATTGATAAAGGGAGCCATTATGGGGTGAGCGAGAAACCTGGTTCTAGAGATACCCCTAGGAATCCACAAGGATGACCACAGCTAAGACTCTTAGCTATGGGGAAGAGGATGCCTGACCTGGCCTTACCGTATAATCAGTTTAGTGATAAACCTCTCATCATAGAATCTATATCCTATAACTGATGGAAGAAGATACAGTGATCCAAAGTCAAGCAATGGGCTTAGTTCCCTGGAGATCAGTTGGAGAGAGGGAGGAGAGATCATATGAGCAAGGGTGGGGATTCAGGATCATAATGAGGAAAACCACAAAGAGAGTGGGAGCTCATGGACTCTGGAATGACAGTTGGGTACCGTGCAAGGAACTGAATAAGGCACCCTGAATGTGGGAGATGGTTATGTGACTTGATCTATTTGGGCTTTTTGGAGACAATTACTTATGGTAGGATACCATGCCCAGCCTGATCCAGGGATAGGGCCTTGGTCCTGCCTCAACTTTGTATCCCAGGCTTTGATAACTCCCAAGGGAGACCTTATCCACTTGAGGAGTGGATGAGGGTAGGATGGAGAGAGATGGGGAGGAAGGAGATAGGGAAGGAGAGGGAACTGGGGTTGGAATATATAATACAAATTTAAATAAAATAAACAAATAAATAAATCATAATTAGATAGATTGCAATAACCTTAAATGTAATAAATCCAGGACAAGATTGTAAATATATCCTGTGATGGTTCTTTGGGAAATGGCAATGTAATCTTTTTCAGTTATGGGATGTATAATTTCTGTGGTTCTGCATGTTCATGGCTACCTCAGAAACCTGTCTTCAAGTATCCAGTCATCATACCATTTTTATACTTTCCTGGGACAGTTCAATTTTTTGTAGCCTTAATTTTCTAATACTAAAATGCCTTGCCCTGTATTTCTTTATAATTATCCACTTGCACTGTTATTTCTGACTTATAAATTCAGTTAATTTTTGACATTTGACTCTTACAGGATGTGAATGAGTTAATATACTGTGATAAATTCTGATTTTTCAACAGCAAATTTATTTTCTCATATATATATATATGCATGTGTGTGTTATTGTGTGTATACCATGTTTCCCTGGAATAAAAATTATGATTGTTTCTCAAATCAAAGATATCTATAAAACAAAGACTAATTGAAATTTCAAGTTTTAAAAAGTTTACAGCTGAAAATTATTGCACATATTAATAATTACAGTTCACAGATGGTAAAATTTTGATCTATTATATATATGTGTGTGTATGTATGCATATATGTTTAATAGACATATATATGTGTGTATAAACATACATGTATATGCACATACATACCTACTGCAGTAATACATTCATTGAGATTGAGAATGCTATAAAAATTAGGTAATAAACAATCACATGTCAGTTTGGGGAAATTAAGAATTTGATTAAACCCTATTGATTATTTTATAGTACTTTATATAATGAATATATTTATATATACAGACATATATGCACATATATATATATACNATATATATATATTTTTTAAATACTGATAATGAATTAATTTTTTTTCTTGGACCGAGTGAGTATTTCTTTAGCTTTTGAATAACTACAATTCTCTTAAACTATGTTGGAATTATAACTGCTTTTCAGGAACTATGACACATTTGGGATATAAGGACCTTTTCATTGTCATTGTGTTGCACTATGGAGACTTAAAGTCATGGCCTGTTCTTCACCCTGCCACAGCTAAAATTGAACCTTAGTAGGCTTATGTATAATGTATGATGTGTGCTAATAGGACACTGCACCTTTGGGAAGCTTGACTGGCATAGAAACCACAGTCCCTCCGTGAACAGAGGAAGTGACAGCCTCTTCGACCTGTCGTCACTAAACCAGGGCCAAAGGCATGCTCTGGTAGCTGGATAACAGACTCTGGCACTGTTTCCATTTGAGAATCAACAAATAAACAAAGCAAAATATCAACAACCAAACCATACAATATTTTACAAAAGTGTCATAGCTATCTAATATCTGCCAGTAAAACTCAATCTGTTACAATTTGTTACAATGAACTAATATTTTCTGAATATAGTATTTCTGAATGGAGGTTATGACTAGAAAATTATTACAATCAAGTATGTAGTGAAACAGGAATATTTACTCTCCAAGATGGTGCAAGTAAGTATTTCATACATTTATTTGGGAACATTGTTTCCAAATAAGTCAGGTCATATTCATGTTGTTTCCCCAGGAGTCTCAAAAAGTAGTGACAAATTTTTAGAAAAATGTCAAAAGAGGATAATTGTGAAAGTGCTGAGATCTTTGAGGGACAAAAAGATAAAACCTCGACCTTTACTATTTATTCTGAGTCCACAGAAATGCTAATTTATTTATATGTCTCCAGCTATTCATAAGGTAATTGTATAGACTGTCTTTCTTTTACGTTTAGCTACTAAATTGTGTTTTCTCATAATCATTCCACTCTAAGACAGGGCCACACACAGTACCTGTGGCATATGATGTCTTCTATACACAATTTGACGCTACCCTGTAAGGTCCATGGCATGTTGTACAAGTGGTCAAGCTGAAGAAATAAAAATCAACAAAAATATCCATGTACTTTAAAATTTACTATCTAACAGTCAATCCAAATATGAAACACACACCAATGACCCAAATAATTTCTTTCACCTGCTATAAAAGAACATCTAGCCCTTCTCTGCGACCTATTTTCTTTGAGAAACCACCCTCTTCTTTCCTGCAGTTTATATTAACTGTTTACTCATGTTTGGGTCAAGTCTTTCACCACTCATATTGCAAGCTTCCCACATGCTATTTGGCGTGACAGCTTTCCCAGTTTTTCATTTTAAGGAAATCTCTCTCTCTCTCTCTCTCTCAGAGAGAGAGAGAGAGAGAGAGAGACACACACACACACACACACACACCTCTATCTGTTTATCTCTCCTTTCTTCTCTTGCTTCGTTCTTTGTCTCTTTTCACCTCTTCATTGTTCTTAATTTTGCCTGAAACTAAGTGACTGACTATCCAAGTCACAGTAGGAAACATTTTTTCATATGTTTAAAAATAGTATTCTTAGGCAGAAGATGTATCTCAGTTAGTACATCACATAGTGAATAGGAAGTCAGCCTGGAATACATGAGGCACAGCAACCTCTAAAGTGGATTATATGCAATCCTACCTTACCCATAATCTGTGGTAGACGAGCAGCTCAATCTATAAACACAAATGCGCTGTACTTGCTTGCTTTGTTCCAATCTTCGATGTGCTCACTTTCTTTGGCACTGTCTCATATACAAGATATTTTTTAACTTCAATTTATATAAGCTGAATGATTAATTTCCCAAGGCTGACATTTACTATAACTGTGACATAGATTCTATGTTATCTATATTCTGATTAAATAATGTTTTTAAATAGTCACACTTGACCTATGAAAAGCATTAGAGATTAAGTAATTTTTCATTATCAGATAATTTTTACTGCACCTATAATGGATCTAGTGTAATCAGTGGAAATAGCATTAGTGTTTAATGTTTGAAGAACATATCAACCAGTTACAAGATAAGCATGTTACACAGTCCAGCATTGAATTTTTACTTTAATGGCGTATCTATTTCAATAAACGTAGCCTATTGCCATTTTCTATCCCTTACAAATTTAATTAAATGGATGGCTAAGATCTGTCTAAGTGCCTGAGATTTTCTCTTTTTTCTTATGCCATGAATCCATGGATTAAGAGGATTTTCTCTGTTGAACAGATTCTTCTACTCCTGACCTGGTTTGTCCCATTTTTTATTTATTCTAATATTAAACACACAAAATATAAATATTTTTATTAGGAAAATCAACCATTAAGTTCATGTTAATGGACATAGCCTTATTTATGGAATACTTAATTTTTTTTACTTGAATTCAGTTTATTTTTGTTCGTAGTAGTATAGTATACTAACAATCACTTTTGTACAAATTGTTGTTTTTAATCAATACATTTCCAGTACATAACAGCATTGTATGGCTATTCTATCTTCAACTGGGTACACTGGCCATGAGCACTATTTAAGTAGTTGGGGTTTTACTTGCATTTTTAAATTTGAATTTTTGACTACTCAATTGAAATTTCATAAGCACTATTATTAATCATAATGGGTTTCTCAGAGGATAAAATTTGGAGCCAATGTGCTAATAAGGCCATTTATTAGTACAGTATTTTCTACTTAATTTTTAAACAAAATGGTTTGCTTATGTGCATTTTATGTTGTTGGCTTTTTTGCCCCAATCTCCCACTATGTGTGTGCACCATTTGAGTGAAGAGCCTACCGAGGTTGTAGTGGGCATGCAGTCCCCTGGAAACGGAGTTACAGATGGTTGTAAACTGTCACACGGTTTAGGAATGGTGCCCTGCTCTTCCGAAAGAGCATCAAGTGCTCTTAACTATTTAATCATTTCTTGAGCTCCATTATCTAATTAAATTTGAGACAGTTGTAAACAGGAAATATAGAAAGACCTCATTTCATTGGATTTACCCAAGTATACCATCTTCTTTGCCTATAACCCACATGAGCTTGTGCTGCTGCTACATACAAGAAGGTAGGTGTTACATAGTCCAGTTCACACTAGTTCCGTATCCTGTAACATTCATGCAGCCCCATGCTGGAAGCCAAATTACATTTTTTTTAATGCAGGTGCAGCTTCACTGACAAACAGTATTCACATTCATAAGCAACCCATGTTGTTTCTAAGGAGATCATGCTTTGAGAAAACAGAACTATGCTATAGAGAACATTATCAACTGCAGCCAGCAAACAAGTCATGAGTTCAATCAATATTTATTATGTTATTCTGAATTTAAACAAATAAATTATTATTAAAAGAAAACTTTCGTTGAATAAAGTGACCTATTTATAGTTAAAATATGACCTAGAATGTACTTAAATTTACATTTTTGGAATTTCTTAAAATTTTGATATTAAAATATAACTACTTCGTTTGCTTTTTCCCTTTATTCCTTCTAAACCCTCCCATGTACCACTTCTCTCTTTTTCAAATACATGGCTTCTTTTCCTTTAATTGTTGTGTATATTTTATTGATATATGATATATGTGTGTGTGCCGAATATCTCTAAATATATAAAGAGAATCTGCTTAGTTCACATATTGTTACTTGTGTTTATATGTTTGAGGGGTTCACCCTTTGGTATTGGATACAAACTAGTATTCTCATCCTTAGAGGAGACTATTCCTTCTGCTGTCAATAATCTTTATATGTCTCTGGTCATTTCTCTAGGGTTGCATTTTTCTGATCTTTCTCCCATACATGTCAGCATGTTTATTTGGTGTCATGTTTAAGAAGCCATGATGCCAAGATGTAATGGGTGTAACTTCTCACACTTCTAGGAAAATAAGCATAAAAAAGTTCTGTGTTCTCTGGGTCTTACAGGATTTTTCCTCTCTCTTCCACAAGGAGCCCTGAACCTTAGGTATATGAGTTATGAATACACACACACACATATGTGTGTGTTTGTGTCTGTATGTATGTATGTATGTAT
>LOEQ01002224.1:40741-62852 GCA_001685075.1 Bramus lutescens | reverse complement strand
GTCTGTCTGTCTGTCTGTCTGTCTGTCTGTCTGTCTGTCTGTCTGTCTGTATGTTTGTCAGTCTGTCTGCCTGTCTGTCTGTCTATCATCTATCTTTCCATCTATTTATCTGTCAGTATATATGCTTGTTTCAGCACATTCTCAAGGGGTGTTGAGGCATAACCTCACAAGACTCCTTGTGATATTGGGCATCCCCAGTTACTCTGCTTCCCTCTTATTGAGAATATTGTAACCATGCTTCTAATCCTGTAAGTGTTTTACATTATCACAACTAAATTTTTATTAACACATGTTTGTTGGGCTACATGTTGTTCACATCTTTACTGAAAGGCTTTCAGCTCCAGCTCTTACAGCATTTCTTCAACATGAACTCTTCATGTGGAAGATTCTAAACACCAGAATCTGTGAAAGAAAAATTAGGATAGCAGCTTCTCTCCTCTCGTTACTTCCAGATGATCAGCAAGTTGCAGAACTTGTTCTCTTTTGACTGATGGTATCCGAATATTCTGCCAAACTATCCCCTCTAGCCACTAACATTTCCTGATAAAATTGATCAAGATTTGTCCTATATGAATTTGTCTTATATGAATTTTAGACAACATCCCATCCTCCATGCTAACACAACTGAAAAGCAGGCTAACTTCCCATACTTCAGGCTTCCATTCTTCCATCATTAATAAAACCTTGCAATTAGCAGGGTCTGCCCTGAATTCTGCATTCTGTGTTGTCATAATGAATTTCAGGTTCTTTCTCCCCTTTTTACTCCTTTCAACTTCAATTCAATTAACCCTTTTTTACTCTATCTGCTTCAAATATTATCCTTTCTACTCAAATTTGAGTCAAAATTTTATTCAATTATTAAAGCTACTCAGATGTTTACTTTTCTGTTGATTCTGCTTTGGTACATTATATTTGTGTTAATATATTGATTTCCTTTTTTGTGTTGTAGAAATTGCTTACAGTGTATAGCACATTTTTTTCCCTTTTCTATGCTGAAGCTGACCTTAAGAAGCCTTATCTATCATACAGTGTCCCTGGTAAATAGTAGTAATTCCTAATGGCTTATAAAAACTCTATTATGAATTCAATTCCCTGATTTTTTCTTATTATGGTTTTATCATTGACATTGCCAGAAATAAAATGATATCCCTTGAATTTTTCATATATGGAGATGATCTGTTCTGATAATAACTTTTTACCACTTTTCATAATGATTATGGTAGTAATTATCAGTATACATTTCCTTTCAAGATAACTAATGCAGTAAGTGTAATTCACTCTTGCTTTGTTTGCTAATATCTTTCTTGCGAAGTATTAAGATAATGTTTATTTAAAAGTATTCTTTCCCAGCTGTCAGGGGAATATGAAACAAAATTTATGAGCTTTGTAATTACTGTATTTGGTCTTTCTTTACTTTTCCCTTTCCATAGGGAAGAGTCTATCTGTGTATATTCCAAACAGATGTTTCATAAAGCTCTTGAAACCACATTTGTTCAAGTCTTCTCCTGTGTCTTATTCCCTAATGTCTAAACCAAGATAATTTTCAAACAGCTCATCAGAAATACAAAAAAAATTAAAAATTTCATAATTTCAGTATGTTTCCTTGACACTATTTCCTTCATTATAAGTGTCAAATATATAGTTATTTATTCTACAGGTTAAAAAACAACATATTTGAAATTATGTGACTAAAAACTTAGAAATCTTACTGCCAACATTTGACACTGCCTGGAAATGTTTATAAAGGTGGGTACATTGGCAGACTGGTCCATATTTCTGTGTTTTACAACTGAAAACTATGTCAGTATTGCCAAACCATAGGATATAAATACATTAATTCTATGGTAACATAAAGAACACAATTGTTTTCTCTTTTAGTTTCTGAAATACATATATGGTATTCTTAGGCTCTTTTGCTATTAAAACAGGCAACACTTTCCAGGCGGTGGTGGTTCATGCCCTTAATCTGAGGCAGGCAGATCTCCGGAGGATCTCTGTGAGTTCAAGGCCAGCCTGGTCTACAAGAGCAAGTTCCAGGACAGGCTCCAAAGCTTCAGAGAAACCCTGTCTCAAAACAAAACAAAACAACAACAGCAAGAAAAAAACAAACAAGCAAGCAACACTGAATATGTTATATTTTTTGTGTAACAAGAAGACAGTATATCTCGGCATACACATTAAATTCTCATTGACATTCTTTCTCATTCATTGGGAAATCAGGGGAATTAAATCTTTAGCTTTTGCTTTTGTTTCGGTTCAGTGACATTAAAGATTCTTCCAAGGGTGAACCCAACAAATTTGCTGCTCAAGTGGGAGTTAAGACCTCTGCAATCAGCGTTCAGTTTTATTTTGTGAAGATCATCTACTTATGTAGGCTCATTAAAGCATGATGAGCCAGATATGTCTTCGGGTGTATTTTAAGTTAATTATGTTATGAACTCTTACCTTAGCTGCTTTGGGCATGAATTATGAAGAGTTTAAAATAGTTTTTTTTATATTTCAAAAGAAGTTTTATTAAACTTTTCTTTTAAACTGGATATTTTCGGAAAACAAACTTGATTTAATATCTAAATGTTAAAAGAACAACACCTTCTACAGATAAATAGGGCCCTAATGGCTGGCAAAGGTGCATTGGAAGGTCACTCATTGTTTTGTTTCTGGAGCCTGGTTAGTAGCTGGCAGGAAAAACACAGTACAAATGTGGCTCTGTGCAATTGTTTCATCAGAGGGGAAAGCAGAGACTCTAGAAGCTATGCAATCTGAATTTATAATGCTCGACAGCAAAACGCTTTCACTTCAGAGTAAATAATACATGAGCAGCTTCCATGTTTGCATCTGATACCTTTCCTATTTAAGAAAAAATAACCAATCAATTGCTACTTTTACATTGAAATTCAAATCTTTCCTACGTTGAGAGAACTCTAAGCTTTATTGCTGTGTTGTTTATTAAGCTCTTAACATCCATTTAGCACAGAAAACCAAAGACTTTAATATTTAGCAAGAATATTAAAAGTCCTTCTACCACAACACTACTCTTTTGCTGTTTGGTGTTGTTTGAAACGTTTCATTCACCCGAAATCGTCGTGAATTCATGAAGTAGCCAACATGTATATTTCAGCTCCTGATCCACCAACCTCCAATTCTCAGGTTCTTTAGCTTTAGTCATGTGCCACCACCACCAGTACAATACTCTAAACTCTATTCAGAGGTTTAGGTCAAGATAAATAAGTCCGCTAAGACTGAATCTTAACACTTAGGATATCATTCACACAAATGAAGACAGTATTTTAAGTGTTTACTCAGGTCCCTTCAAACAGGAAAAATTACACTTAAGGAAAGCTTTTTCCAGAGATCTGACAGCAACATGGGAAAAACTGTTTTCTTCATGGCAGGATTTTAATGAGTAAAAATAGATATTGACATCTTCCAAAACTCCCTAAAGATAATTATAAAATCTATATCCTCATGTGAAATAATTTTATGTTATAAAGAATAGGTATGAACAACTAATTCAATGTAATTAGTTACTACATAACTAGAAATAAAGAACCATTTTGTATTTTTTTATCAAATAATCATCGAAAATACACTTTGAGTCACCTTATCTTAATATGTAGTGTGTGACTATATTAGCCAATATGTATAACATGTTTAACTGTAAATATCACGAGTCTGTGATGTCTGGGACTGGTGGTATACATCAACACTGTATAAGTCTTTAAATTATTAGCAGGAAAATCCTGGTCCTCTTTGAAGTTCTTTTCCTCCTTAACAAAATCTAAAATGTTCTTAGAAGTAAACTCTAAGACAGTTGTATTGGAAAGGAAAGGAAAGGAAAGGAAAGGAAAGGAAAGGAAAGGAAAGGAAAGGAAAGGAAAGATGGTAGGCAAACTGTAAATCGCTGCAGCTTCTGGGAAGAGGGAGATGTTAACAACTGAAAGTCATGCTTTGTTGACTTAGATCCAACCAAAATAGATGGTATCATCAGCAATGGAAATAAACAAGAATCATAATGGTAACAGTGGGAGGGACTTTGGAAAAGAATGATAAGATAGGAGTACTGGAAAGGCATGTGTAACACTGACTAGAATCAAGAACAAAATAAGTTAAATGTAGAAAGAAAAGAAAAAGGCTGGCTATATGGTAGAGGCTCTATGTAGAGGAAAGGCACTTCACAAAGGATGGGCTTCTAGAAAGTTAAGTGCATAATCTCTGTGAGAGAATTATTATTCCTCCCTAATCTTAGCATATCTTTGGGTAAATCCAGCTTCCTATGAGATGATTGGCATACTGATCATATGATCAGCATACACAAATGAATAAACTTCTAAGGGAAAAGACAAGACCAGGGCAGAATGTCTCATTTCTACTCAGAGTCAAAAAACTCCATTCTTTTGACCAAAGGTCAAATGAAGGGCAGTTGTGATGGTATCTTTTTCTAGTGTTCCCTGGAAAAGGGTTGGGAACTGGTCCCAAAGCTGAACTATGAAGAAGTCCTATAAAAATGGCAAATAAGTCTACCAATGCCTGTAACATCATAATCTAAACCACAGGATAAGATTAGCTGAAAGCAATTATTCTGCAATATAGGAGGAGTTTGTATGAACACATATGATATTATGGGGAGGCTCAATTAAACAAGAATAGAAATTTATATCACCAAAATTTCATGCTATTTGATCTAGGTCATAATTTACTAGAACTCAACAATATTGAATACTTTATTGAACCATATATTTAGAGTTCATATCTTTCCAAATATAAGTTTTATGATCACGAATGCTATGTACTTATTCTCAGTTATGCTAAGTTCTAGATCAAAATATGTGCTTTATAAAAGACTGGTAGATTAAAGAGTGAATCAGTTACTGTGCGAACTTGGATAGACAGATTTTTCCAGCAGAATCCTAGCAATGTTATTGACTAATTGCTCAGTTACTAAAGCAAAGCATTTGTAGGCATACCTGACAACAGGAGAAATAAGCACTTGGTTATTGGTTATAGGTTAGAGCAAACGAATTGTACAGTTATCTATAGGTAAGCATTTCAGTAATAGAAATGAAGTTAGACTGTTATCTAAATCAGCTATATAGATCTGTGATGCAAAGGAGATTGTTCTCTGGGATTCTCAGAACTTCTGCCTTTCCCAGGCTACTTTTCAACCTCCAATTTCCTGAATGCTAGGAGTAATCTATAACACAATTATTTTGTTGAATGAGTTTTGGTTCAAAATGACTAATTCATAGGCTTTCAGAAAAACATTGTGCAGTAGAGGTCACTGCATACTAGACGTGTATACTAACTTGGACTGAATTCCATTTAAGCAGTGGATGTGGTTTTTAGACATTGCCAATTATACATCAATACTTTATGTATTTATTAACACCAACAGTATGTTAACTGTATAATATCAATAGTTTTTTATTAATTTCTTTCATCTTCTCTCTAGTATTTAATAAAATGAAAGATCATAGGATGAGAGCTAGGTATAGACCTGTATTATTTTCTATTATTATCTATCAAGTAATTTTGATATTATGGGTCATCACTTATTACTTTTTAAAAAACTGAAAGCAATGATTCTATAAACAAATTGGGATAATACATATCAAAACCCATGCACAAGTATAAAGGCATGAGATTTATCTTTTAAAATGATCCCTTGGTGATCCTCATACTATAAGATAAAAATTAAAATCTCAGAACTATCACAGCATTCCAGCTACAAACAGTTTAAATTTAAATAATCTGTGTTTCATAAGAGTTAAGTGATTCCCTAAATACTAAAAATGAAAGTTTGAAAAATATTTTTTAGAAATATAGGAAGAAAGGAAGACACAGTATAAAAGTATATAGTGTAGCTGTTGAAAGACATAGTGGACTTGACACCCTCAAGAATTTTACCTTCATTGCATAGAAGAAACATGCACCATAGACTCATAGAGCAAGAATTCCCGAAAAATTGTATTTTGCTGGCTCCTACTATACAACTTGTAAGAGAAACAGATTTTCTGTCTTCTCAAAAAAAAAAAAAAGAAAAGAAAAGAAAAGAAAAGAAAAGACATACATAGCCAGGCAGTGGTGGCACTTGGGAGACAGTGGGGCAGGGAGATCTGTTTGAGCTAACGGACAGCCTGGCCTACAGAACAGCTAGTTCCAAACAGCCAAGACAACACAGAGAAACTCTGTCTTGAAAAAGAAACTAACAAATAAAAAAACAACAAAATTCAGGTCTATGATTATATTCAGAGGGGATCAGAAGGGATATTCATTTCCATGTAACTGATAAATTGATGAGTATCTAAAATATTAACTTGGGTTGTTGCTGTGGAAGGATTATTGGATTACACTAAAAGTTAATTTTTTAAATGCTTATGAAATAACACTGTTTCTCTTGTATAAGTTATACATGAATTTATGTCTTGTTATGTTGAATTATAAACCCCTATTTTCATTGATTATTAAATTATTCATGTTTTCTAAGTATGGTTTTAAGTGGACCATTGTTCAGTCTGAGAAATTCTCTAAATAAAAGTAGATGCAAGTAAGTGCTTTGTTTAATAACTGAAAAAAATAGTTGTAATTCTTAGAATGCAAATGTTTGAATCTCTTTGTTGAAGGTAGTAATTCTGATATTACTATGATTGATACTTAATGTGATATCCACCCTAAGCTACCTCCTTTTACAATGATTTGTACACTGGTCAACATTCTCTAGAGGAGCAGAACCAATATAATAGAATACATACGAAAAGAGATTTTCTTGATTTGTACAGTACTGATTGTGTTTCCAGCAATGGCTTTCTTCACAGTGAAGTTGAAAAAGAACCTGGTAGTTGCTTTGTTNAAGATTAGCTGAAAGCAATTATTCTGCAATATAGGAGGAGTTTGTATGAACACATATGATATTATGGGGAGGCTCAATTAAACAAGAATAGAAATTTATATCACCAAAATTTCATGCTATTTGATCTAGGTCATAATTTACTAGAACTCAACAATATTGAATACTTTATTGAACCATATATTTAGAGTTCATATCTTTCCAAATATAAGTTTTATGATCACGAATGCTATGTACTTATTCTCAGTTATGCTAAGTTCTAGATCAAAATATGTGCTTTATAAAAGACTGGTAGATTAAAGAGTGAATCAGTTACTGTGCGAACTTGGATAGACAGATTTTTCCAGCAGAATCCTAGCAATGTTATTGACTAATTGCTCAGTTACTAAAGCAAAGCATTTGTAGGCATACCTGACAACAGGAGAAATAAGCACTTGGTTATTGGTTATAGGTTAGAGCAAACGAATTGTACAGTTATCTATAGGTAAGCATTTCAGTAATAGAAATGAAGTTAGACTGTTATCTAAATCAGCTATATAGATCTGTGATGCAAAGGAGATTGTTCTCTGGGATTCTCAGAACTTCTGCCTTTCCCAGGCTACTTTTCAACCTCCAATTTCCTGAATGCTAGGAGTAATCTATAACACAATTATTTTGTTGAATGAGTTTTGGTTCAAAATGACTAATTCATAGGCTTTCAGAAAAACATTGTGCAGTAGAGGTCACTGCATACTAGACGTGTATACTAACTTGGACTGAATTCCATTTAAGCAGTGGATGTGGTTTTTAGACATTGCCAATTATACATCAATACTTTATGTATTTATTAACACCAACAGTATGTTAACTGTATAATATCAATAGTTTTTTATTAATTTCTTTCATCTTCTCTCTAGTATTTAATAAAATGAAAGATCATAGGATGAGAGCTAGGTATAGACCTGTATTATTTTCTATTATTATCTATCAAGTAATTTTGATATTATGGGTCATCACTTATTACTTTTTAAAAAACTGAAAGCAATGATTCTATAAACAAATTGGGATAATACATATCAAAACCCATGCACAAGTATAAAGGCATGAGATTTATCTTTTAAAATGATCCCTTGGTGATCCTCATACTATAAGATAAAAATTAAAATCTCAGAACTATCACAGCATTCCAGCTACAAACAGTTTAAATTTAAATAATCTGTGTTTCATAAGAGTTAAGTGATTCCCTAAATACTAAAAATGAAAGTTTGAAAAATATTTTTTAGAAATATAGGAAGAAAGGAAGACACAGTATAAAAGTATATAGTGTAGCTGTTGAAAGACATAGTGGACTTGACACCCTCAAGAATTTTACCTTCATTGCATAGAAGAAACATGCACCATAGACTCATAGAGCAAGAATTCCCGAAAAATTGTATTTTGCTGGCTCCTACTATACAACTTGTAAGAGAAACAGATTTTCTGTCTTCTCAAAAAAAAAAAAAAGAAAAGAAAAGAAAAGAAAAGAAAAGACATACATAGCCAGGCAGTGGTGGCACTTGGGAGACAGTGGGGCAGGGAGATCTGTTTGAGCTAACGGACAGCCTGGCCTACAGAACAGCTAGTTCCAAACAGCCAAGACAACACAGAGAAACTCTGTCTTGAAAAAGAAACTAACAAATAAAAAAACAACAAAATTCAGGTCTATGATTATATTCAGAGGGGATCAGAAGGGATATTCATTTCCATGTAACTGATAAATTGATGAGTATCTAAAATATTAACTTGGGTTGTTGCTGTGGAAGGATTATTGGATTACACTAAAAGTTAATTTTTTAAATGCTTATGAAATAACACTGTTTCTCTTGTATAAGTTATACATGAATTTATGTCTTGTTATGTTGAATTATAAACCCCTATTTTCATTGATTATTAAATTATTCATGTTTTCTAAGTATGGTTTTAAGTGGACCATTGTTCAGTCTGAGAAATTCTCTAAATAAAAGTAGATGCAAGTAAGTGCTTTGTTTAATAACTGAAAAAAATAGTTGTAATTCTTAGAATGCAAATGTTTGAATCTCTTTGTTGAAGGTAGTAATTCTGATATTACTATGATTGATACTTAATGTGATATCCACCCTAAGCTACCTCCTTTTACAATGATTTGTACACTGGTCAACATTCTCTAGAGGAGCAGAACCAATATAATAGAATACATACGAAAAGAGATTTTCTTGATTTGTACAGTACTGATTGTGTTTCCAGCAATGGCTTTCTTCACAGTGAAGTTGAAAAAGAACCTGGTAGTTGCTTTGTTGACAAAAGGGGACTAATAGCACCAAAGGACTGTGGGATTCCTCCAGAGTTTTGAGTCTTCAGTGGAAGTCATAGAAATTGCTTGATGATGTCAACATAGTTGACAGCAAAAATAACCACATCAAATGGAAGGCTCGGATTATGTAGTCACAAGCATGGAGCAGAGACAGGTAGGCAAACAGTAAAAACTTTTCTCACAGACTTCCTGTATTTGAGCAGCCTATTCTAGGAGAGGGTTCTTTCACCTCATTTAATCCTTCTAGGACATTGCCTTACAGGCAGAACCAGAGACATGTTTGTTAGGTGATTCTAGTCCATTTACAACCAAGGTTAGCTATATTATACAGAGTTACAAAAGCAATAGAAATTTAATTTGTTTGGAAGACATCATTACAACTACAACACCTCTGTCCTTAAGTGGGCCAGGGTGAAGTCAGAATAAAAATTTCTTTTATAAATCTACTCTTAGACCATCCCTTAATTGTGAGACAAAACCAAATAAAAGATGGGGGAAATTATTCTAAAATTTGATACATATCCAGTGTGCCGTTTTCATGTGTTCATATTCCAAATCAAATGACAAAAGCACCCGATGCTCCCATTCTGTTCATTCAAACCAACTAGAAAACCAGCTTCTGTCTCAGAGTCAGTCACCTGTTCTGCTGTGTAGACTGGTCACATTTTCCATCAGCCATACATGAACAAGGTCACTCTTGACACAAAGTCAGCCGTTTAAACCAGTTGTGTACTAATTCATATTATCTCAGCCATCTTTCATTTGGTTTCTCACATTTAAATAAAAGACACCATATTACTCTCTTTCATCTGTGATACCTCACCACTTTATGCAAAAAAAATTCTTTTAAAACATGAAAATGTATGTAGCTAGTGGGGATCACTCTTATTAGTATATAAGTTGTGAAAGCTTTCTATTTTCTACTTTCTTTCTATATAGTATTCCATCCAGAAAAAGCAAAAGAAGTCCTTTTACTTACTCGGCTGTTTCATCTGTCTAAAGGAAACTCTCTCTGAATTGCTTGCTTTTTTCCCCCTTTCTCAGAGGGAAATGTTACCTTTTGAAGCATGCTGTGAAGGGCAGGTTTTCTTTGTGCTTTACATACTGAGCACATGTCTTCTGGCAAGTTGCACATTTTGTTCTTTTTGAATCACTTTTATGCATTGTTATTCCATTAGTACAAGGTTAGCTATTGCTACAAATGTCCCACAGAGAGACTATTTCAGTGTCTTCCTGACAATGCTGAAGCCTTTGTTTAGCCTTTATTCTGCCTTCTAATTCCAAGGTCTTTATGCCTTTCTCTATTCTGGTCTAATTCAGATTGGGTTACGCATGTTCTTTAGCTTCGAATCTTGAACTTTTGTATCTTACCACTAGAGAACTCTAAGAGAACAACTTCAGTCTACACTTGTACTACCTTCATCTGAAATTCATGCAAAGTATTTTTTGATGTTCTCTTCAACCATTATTTTCAGCCTTATATGAAGTCGTAAGAATTTTTTATGCAAAATTGTATTCAGCTTTACTTAAACTTTGTTTGGAATAGAAAAGAAATACAATTTAAGAAAAATGAGTTTCATAATGGTGGCGTTCAATACATGCTGCCCCCAAAATGTATTGCATTGGAATTAAGAAAATAGCAGAAATATATGGTCTCGGGCAGCTTCCTATGTACTTCTCTTTAGCAAGTCATAAAACTTGGGACGTGTACCTCTCTGCCCCTCCTTCAACTTCTTGTCTGCCACAGACCAGAATGTCTCACTCTGGAGACACTCTTCCCATAGTCATTCATATTTTTAAAAACTCAGTGCCAAGAGAAACACCTGCAAACAACGTATTAGATGCTCAGAGTAATTTTTCCACTAGATCGTCATTTGTCCTCCAATCAGGGTTCTCACATTTATATATGTATCTCCAAACTTGAGCATAAAAATATGCAAATTTACCTCTTTGTGTCTTCATTTCAAAGGAATCCTTGGTCCTATGTATTCAGACAAGAATTTAACACAGCACAAACATGCTCAAGGAGCGAATCTTCAAGTGGTACACAACAAAAAATGGGAGTTTATGTGTCTACAAAAAATATTTTCATTAATGACACTTAATGTTTTCCTTTTATTAATTTATTTTTGCCAAAATAAATTCTAGCACTAAGCTACTGGTACAATAATATTTTTCTTTACAATAAAATGCACAAATATTAAATTTTGTCTATGTACTAATAAAATTCTTTTCTAAACTAAATCAATTTTTGTGAAATATAAATTTTTGTGAAGTATTTCTTTGCTTCTACATTTCCTGATATAAAATCTTGAAATAATATTAAATTATCAACAATTTTTATCAAAATTAAAAGACAAAAATAATTTATATAAATAGCATTCAAAAGTAGCTGAATTTGGTTTTGGAATATAGACAAACATGACCTAGAATGACAGATGTTCTTCATTCCAACTTACACTTTTTGAAATCTGGGACTATTGACTTCACTGCTGCACCTGGTTCGAGATTAATGTCAGGTTTTCATTCATACTAGCACAGGCAAGCCCTCTTCTAGGCCAGCTATACATCAAGCATCCTCTTAAAATTTTATTATTATTAACTAAACCTGATAATGGTTTTAGTCTGTTCACTGCATCATTATTTTATTTCAAATTCATGTGTGGTACTTTTTGAAAGATAAATTTTATTTTAAAAATAAAATATCACAGAAGGAAATACTTTATATATATGATATATATCATATATTTATGTGGTGTGTATTGCAATGATCATTCTATAACCATCAGTTTGCAAGGCCATATAACAATTACTGTATATATGCATATATACACAAACACATATACAGATATATCATAAAGTAGAAGTTAATGTTTTTTAGTATAACAGAGTATATTGATACAGTTTCTGATTCATTATCAAAGTTAACATTTAAAGAACCTAATTTCATGTATGCAAGAAACTTTTATTGTTTCTACGGCTGTTCTAATAACTTTTTGTAAAAAATGCAGAATTTTAATTATTGTATTTCAGTATAGCGTTTGGGAAAAGATACTCGCTTTTTCTCTTCTTTCTGCCCTCATCTTTGGTGTTTGATCCATTATTGCAATGACCTCTTTTTTCCTAAATGTTTCTCTTCTCAAAGAATATAGGGCTCTGCTTTTCCTGGAACGAGCTGCTTGAATTGAGCCTCTAGGCTGAAAGTCAGACAAAACTACAAAACTTTCTACCTATTGCATTCAGTGCCTTTATGAGTAACCGCATTATATAAAGTTCAGAGTTTGAGGATATTTAAAAACAGAATGCAATATTTTAATTGAGTATGATGTAATGAAATCTGGTCCTAGTTAATTTCTCAAGAGAATTAATATCTGCCCTGAGAAATGGAAGAAGAGTGGATGTTGGGGCGAGGGAAAGTGAGGGAGGGGCTGGGAGGACTGGAGAGAAGGGAAACTGCAGCCTGGTGTGTAATGCATGAGAGAAAACAAGCAAACAAACAAACAAACAGATAAAAAAAATAAGGTCTGGGAATTATGCCTGCCAGACAAGAAACACATCACTGTGGTTCATGGAGGCCTGTGCTGCAGGTAGGACCCTATACCCTAGACCCTAGACACACATCATGCCAAAGTCAGGCATGTTTTAAGATATGAAGGTTCAGTAATGGTTAGAGGAGATGAAGCTTACCTGGGGCTTTGTCTTACCACTCCTGGGGCCACATGACATCAGCCAGCAATACTCATTCCATCCCATGCTGACCCTTTCTAGTGACCTAAACCCCAGCATAAATTTCATGGACATTGATGGATTCAATGTCATTTCTCTAGTTTATCTTAATATAAAATCTAATCTCAACCATCAACTAATTTTCTTTTTATTCAGTAATATTTAATAAAAGAGTTAACAAAATGCATTGATAAACTTTTAATGCCCAGTAATCTTAAAATACCAGGGACTTAGCAAGGCAGAGTGGTACATATTTATAATTCCAACACGCAGGGGGCTGAGGCAAAAGTTTCTGTGTTTGATACCATCTACAAAGAGAGAGAGACACCCTGTTTCAAAAACAAATAAAAGCTTAAAATCATATTCCTTCTTCCACAGAAACCCTAACACACACAAACCTCGCCGAAAATTAGCATTATAAAATGAACTGGTTAAAGCATGGAAGTGTGTGACACAATTATCTATAGAATATTCTGGAAAGAAACTTGAGAATGTAGCATGAACAGCATGTGCAAAGAACAGCAAGGCAGACAGTTTGCTTAACACAGAATGAACATTTGGAAGTGAGGGGGCAAGAAGCTAAAAGAGAAGGAGGGAATAAAAGTCTGCCTGGTAATTTAAACACATCATGATATGACCCAAATTATATTTATTAGGAAAATAATCACTCCTAAGTTTAAAAGTAGTTGAAGATATGAAAATTCAATCTAAATGAAATGTTATCAAACATTATCTATATTACCGGTTTTCAGAAACACTGATATTTAAATAGTGGAAATGAAGATCCATAAAAGAGTAATATTGAAATAATTAAAGACATTAAAGTAATTGCATCTTGATTTAGTTATTGTGTGTTTAAACTTTTTAATATTATATTTTTTCAGATTTTAATAATATAATATTTAATATATATACTGAAATATAAACATTATAAATTCTCAGGTAATAATATAATGTAAATCTTCTTTTCAGATCATAATATAATTGCATCATTTCTTCCTTTCCTTATCCTCCTCCAAACCTTCCTATGTCGATCCTCTTGCTCTGTAAGTGGGCCGTCAACTACCCAGGCCTAAGTATTGCTGCCATACCTAAGAAGATTTACGTAGACTCAAGCTGTTAGCTAACATTTTAAAGGGACACACTGTCTTATCTCTAAAGACACTTTTAAAAAATTAAGATGAGGAAAGGGATTCACTTCTCTTCAAAACCACATACTAGGATTCACCTAGAATACTACATAGGCAAGTAGGTAAGGTTGGAAGATTCAGAATTAAAAATATGCCTGAGCCTTTATGTTCTGTGAATATAGTTTAAAGTTTACTCAGCTGTCTAAATTATATGCCAATATTCATCAAAACATTGCTTACCACTGCTAATATGTTAAGTGTATTCATTTAATTTAGACCTTTCCCCTGTGAAACTGGTTCCATATGAGAAAATTTCCAGGATAATTAGTGCAATGACATGTCTTCCAAGCAATTTACCATGTTGTGAGTATATTTTAAAAATTTTAGTAACAAAATTTAGAACTTAATTGTCAAATATTTCACTGTGGCTAAAAAGTCCCAGTACTAAGCTATCTGGAATTACATAAACTTTGGATATGTATTAGGAAAGATTCAAGCCAGTCTGTAAGAAGAGTAGGAATCAGACAATTAGAAAGACAACTCCGTTCAGTAGTTAGACCTTAAAACGTGAGGAAAAGTGATTAATTTTAGAACCTAACGGAAAAAGATAGCATCAACACAGTGTGTTTATTCTGCCTTTAGCTTCATTTGACGTAGGCTTAGTAACAGAGAACCAAATTAGACAGAATTCAATAGCTGATCCCTGGTGCACACTCATCCATTTTAAATAGCCCCCTTCTGCTTTCAGCTTAAAAGAAGTATCTTACTGCACTACAAATCTAGGAAATTTCTCACTAGAGAATTTTATGTAATGTTCAAACTCTTTAGCACGGGATAAATTTCATTACAATTTGATTACAGCATACCCTTCATAAGTGTGCATCTTTTTATTCTTAGTAGGCTGATTGTGCTTTTTGTTATTTATTTTTTGCTTGTTTGTTTGTTTGGTTTTTTTGGTTTATTTTGTTTCAACTTGACACAAATCTAGAACTATCAGGCAAGGTAAGATCTCAATTGAATAATTACCTCCATCAGGTTGGCTTGCACGCTTTGTCTGTGGAGCATTTTCATGATTAATGAGTGATATGGGAGGATGCGGTCCAGTATAGGGTGTGCCACCACAGGGGTGGTAGCCATGGGTGCAATGAAGCAAGCTTAGTGAGCCATAAGGAGATGGGCAGCAAGCAGTGTCCTTTTGTGGATTCTGCTTCAGCTGCATTCTAGGTTCTTCCCTTGGTTTCCCCAGTGTTCTGTTCATTGCTATATCCATGCCAATTACATGCTTTCCTTCTCAAACTGCTTGTGTTCATAATCTTTATCACAGCACTGGAATGGTGAATACTATAGTATAAAAATTCTGTATGCATATCTCATGTGTTTTATCATTAATAATTCTACTGCATGTATCTACCTTACATTCTTATATCTCTTTATAATTCTGTATATAATGTCTGTTGTTTTGTTTTTTCCTAATTTTATTATTAATTTTCTACAAGGAAATCTTCCAACAATATTTTCTGTACAAAACACAATTATATTAATGTACTGATATTTCAGAAACATGTTGGTTTGTGGGTAGATGATATTGTTCAGTTGGTAAAGAGCTTGCCACTCACACAGGAGACAGTGAATTAAATCCCTAGCACTAATATAAAAGGTTATGTGGTATGCATTTATAATTCTGGAATCTGAGATAAAGAGCTCCCTGAAGCTAACCATCTAGCCAGACTAGTCAGATAGATAAATTTAGGTACAGCAAGGGGTTCTCTGTCAAAAAGTAGAGAGTAGTAAAGAAAAGCACCTGAAATCTGGTTCTGGCCCTCACACATGCACATGTGCTTACACATATGCATAAATGCAGAAATACACAATACAGAATTATATACCCATGCATTTACCATATACACACAAAAACTAAGCTAAATTTTGCATTTTATTTTAAATAACATATAAAATAACAAGAATGAACATATCAATATCCGTATATGACATTTCTGACTCAGTGATACAAGAGGATATTGGACAATACATCAAGTTGATTATATAGTCACACCACTGTACAATGGCATACTTGAGATTCTTCCATCCTGATATCATTTGTGTATTAATTTTCAAAACTAATACAGTTTATATTTTTGCTATATTAGCCACATATAGCTGAACCATAATTTGACAATAGAATGTACTGTGTTTTTGAAACTCCTTGAATTTGTAGTAAAAGTTTGAAGTATGCATTACTACTTTACTCATTTCTAAATGAATTTTTTGAGCATGCTATTTGTTAAGTTTATCAACCTTTTGTGTCTGTAAATAAATAATGTGTTCACCTATTGTCTGGGGTAAGATTAAGTGTTGTCTCAGTTGCTGGAATCATTAGATATGAGTTCATGAAACTACATAATTAGATGTATTTCCTTGAGGGAGACATTTGGACTCCTCCTCTTCTCTCTTACTTTCTGACTTCTATTATGTGAGCAGCTTTATTATACCTCTCTCTCTAGCCAATAGACTTGTGCAGGTTGCATCTGGAAATCTTTGTTTAGAGGCTTTGAACTAATGACCATTAATCAATCGACTGTGTTGTAAATCTACCTAACACAAATGGTCACATGGGAATTAAATTGAGGCAAAGGCCATACTGCAAAAATCACTTTATTATTATATTAAATAAACTGTGAAATTATTAGATGAATAACTGCTTTACTTATAAAGGCTTTTAAAATATGAGTGCACTACTTTGGACTCACTATAATTCTACTACACCTTGTCAGACTGCAAATATATTTCTGTGGATATCTTGATAATGTAAATGTTATTTAGTGTTGTTTTCATGCATCTCATAATTATTGTAATGTATTTCATAGGGCTTTATATATTGCTTTAATATAGCACAATGGATATTTACATGGTTCCTCGATGGTTATTACTGTTGTAACATGTTATTAGTACGTGGAAGGCACTACTATGTACAGAGTTCCATGTACCATTTTTCTTTCTGCCTAGGGAGAACAAAGTACATTAACAAATGTAAAACGTTTATAATACAAAGTGTTCGAAAGCTTAAATTGGATTATTTAAAATATAATAAAAATAGATTCTTAATATTTTACATATATGGTTATTTTACATATATGGTTACACATATGTCATGCATATGACGTCATTATAAAGTACAAGCAACTTTAGCATTAAATTTAACTTTTAAACTTTTGCTTTCTAACATATTACCTTCTATTTATTTCACACATAGCCAAATATAAAAATAGAAGGAAAAGTATAAAAATATACATTTAAACCATCTAGAGTGGGTAGGTGAAAAAGTTAATCCTTTGAAATTATTATAGATTTTGAAAATATATTTATCATAATTCTTTACTTTTAAATCTGGTATAATTATGAATATTTTTATTATAAGTATCATGTATTTTGAACTTTAACTTATCAATATTCATTATTCACTAAGAACAATGTTCTCAGCTCTTATCATGTGATTTCAGATCTGTATAACTTTTATACTTATCCTTGGGACTCTGAGCCTTTCCTGGTGAACTCTGAATTGTTTTAAGTGACTTTTGATATAAAGTCTCCCAAATTGTCATAAAAACTGGGCTGACTCACTCTCCCTTTGAGACCATGATATAAACGCCATCCATCACAGAGTATCTAATGAAGAAACTAAGTTAAGAGGTGTTTGAACAAGATATTTGAAATTACCAAGGGACCAGACAATTGAATTGGTATTTCAGACATATCAAATTAGTTAATGATTTGGGGATCTTTATTCTGCAAGAGTATGTAAATTAAAAAAGAATAATGAAATTCATTAAAGCTCCCTATCAGGGAGGAAGGAGGACCCTGAGCACCACAGCATGTAATTGTAAGTACCTGTTTCATTCAGATAGAAGGACAGGAGGCTGGGGAATCAAAAAAGAAGCAATTTGGATAGATTAATTTCATATTGAACATAGATAATTGCAATTATTTTTCTTTATAATTTTGTGGTATCTTTCTCACAATTGATAAATCCATATTTAGTAACCAAGCTTGTTTTCCATTTTTACTTTACCATATGAACTTGTAAGATAAGTGTCTTGCCATTCAAAATGACAATAGCTATTGAATTTCCTCTTGAAATTTAACAAAGTATTTTATTTATTTTTCAGCCAATTTTGATACTGAAAGAAGCAGGAGAATAACACTATAGCACTTCATTCAAATGCCTGGAGTGTTGAATATTGAATTTCACATATGCTGGTGTGGAATGTGCATACAATATCTAAGTAAAACCCTGTATTACATATCAAAGCAGTATACCCATACTGCATTTTGTTAAAAAGTAAAATCACACTTTATTTTCAAATAAAATAAAAACAATTTCTTCCATATTGGGCTCATTTCTGGTTGTCTACTAGGAGAATTAATTTTTGCATCATTTTTAAATTAAAGCTTAATCTCTGATAAATTATAAAGCATAATTTTATAATTATAAAATAATTGTATTTTCTCTTCAAAATAAGTTTCAAAAACTCAGATGAATAAAATATGCCATTTTAATAAAAAAATTTTCCTCTTAGTTATAAGTGAAGATTAAAAACTTTAAAATTACAGACTATAACTGCTGACATAGTAATACTTTTTTAAAGTTAAAATATTAGAGGTTTATAGAGTATTCCCAAACTCTCTCCCAATTTATACCCCCAACCACTCTCTTTCTTCAGTAATCATCCCAAATAATTAGATTCTGTTGTATCTCTTTGAACAGAGAGACATGGAGAAAGAACTGGGAGTGATAATTGTAGTAGAGGATAGTTACTGAACAGTGAAAGAAACTGGTAAATGCACAAGAGCAAATCCACTACACTAATATGAAATAATTAAACATGCTTTCAAGAAATATGTTGTGACTCAATCATACTTATGAGAGCTACAACTAAAGAAAACATGATTTGAGAAAAGGTGTACTGTATGTTCATTTTAATTGGCTTTAAATTTTCATCCTAATACAAAGAGTAAAGAACAAATAAAATATATCATATACTGCTAATAAAATTATGAAAGTCTAAATTAAATCTTACATTTTTTTAAAGTTTCTGGTGTTTGTGTTTCCATATTTTCTTAAATTAGCTAAATCATTTTAATTATAAAGTTATTTAATAAAATAATACCTGAAAGAGACTTTTTCATATAAAATACAATTTTTTCAGATACAGAAAGATAAATTTTAATAATGTTAGTCATTAAAATCATTAAAACCCAAATATTTTAATAAACAATACATGGTTTTATAGTTTTTAATATGTGGTAAATCTATAATTCACTTATTTATACTTCTTATCTAAGGATTCATTTATTTTATTTATGTATATGAGTTTTTTGACTAAATGGATGCATATATACCACATAAAAGCCCAGTGCCCGAGATGGTCAGATGAGGGTTATGCATTCCCTAGAATTGCGGTTACAGATAGATGTTTGTGAGCTGCCATATGGGTGTGGACATTCAAACCTGGGTCCTCAGCAAGAGGATACAGTATTATTAACCACTGAGTCATTTTTCCCTATTTACACTTCTTCAAGAGCTTATATCATAAATCTTATGAGTGTTCCTTGCCATCACGTCACATAAATGTAGATATTGGGGATAATACTAAGTCATTCTGTCTGAAACATTCCTGAGCCTTCCACAGGTTCCTTGGCGTGCTAAGTGTGTTAATACAACGACATTCTCTTAGCCAGGGAGCTTCTGGAAGGAAAGGCCCTCAAATTCACAGAAATTCTAACCAGCAGTACCTGCATAGGCTGAACTAGTTCAGTAGGATCAGGGCTTTAGAAACATGTCCTTTAGTTCAGAAAAAAAAGAAAAAAAATTCCCTTTACTCTCTAAATGTGCAGAAAGCCTTTCATTTGTTGTTACTGTCAACGAACACTCTGATGAGTAAGTCGGTTTTGTAGAAAAGCCAAGGGTGCATGTCCTCACTCAGTTGACCTGCCCAGATCCCAGGGCTCTATTGTCTGAAACACAGGCTGGTTAACTGTATTAGCCTAAAACAAATTTATATTGTTCAAGTAAATTTGAGTTTCTTGGGTCTCCTTCATGAGATGACTTAACAACATACATTTAATGTTATAATGAAGTTCATAACCTTCATACCCGATTATATTAAACTGTGGTTCAGTCATGCATGGAACCTTTCCTGTTGCTATCCTATGATTGTTTTTAACAAGTGCAGCAATTATGTGCGCATGGAGTGTCATACCACATCCACACTGGAGTGTGGCTTTTGCCTAATTGAAGTATAGTAATGCCAGTGTAAATTTTAGCTATAGTCAGCATTCTGTCTTATTTTTTAAATACCATATTATAATTTAATTTAAAGCCCATAAAATGGACAAGCCATTAATTTGAAGGGCAGTGTTTTACTTAGAGAAGTTCATTTGTATACTTAGTTCTATACCTGTTAACCTAAGCTGGTGGTGTAATTTATATAATAAAGGTATTTCTTTTCCCTTTGTCCTCAATGATGTGTTTCTAATAGAGTATAGCTCAAGGAAGTGTATATTTTAGTATATTGAGATAAAATTATTTTCATCCATAAAGCACAGTGGAAGTGTGTATAATAACATGCAATTCCAGGAATTATTGCCCATGACTTCTGAAGTATATCATGAAGCAAAACGTATATCATGGTGATGACATTTGTTCCCACTGATTGTGCTTGCGTATTTTAATGACTTGTGAGAAATCGTTATAAACTCTTAGATAAAAAAAAATACAGTAAAGCCTTGTGAGTATGTATTATAAAAATTGCCTTTCTCTAGTTAAATTAGCAAACTGGTTATGATAGGAAGGGGAAGACTGATCAAAAATCCACAAAGTATTAGAAATTTTTCTACTAAAAAAATAAAAACACCAAAAAATACCAACCATTCTTTATTTCCACTAGAATCCAAATTCAAATAAAGATGACTACTTATTGAAGGAATACATGTCCATTATGTATTATGCAATAAAACCTATGCTTTCTGCTAAGATAAAGTATTTTCCATATGAGATTTCAAGTATAGGCTTTAAGAGAAACTATGCTTTTCTTCATAAGTAAATATTATTTCTGTCATAATAATGAACAGATGAACAACAATGACATAACCTAAAATTCTCCATGTTTGATTTCAGGTAGATCACCATCAAACCAAGGGAAATCATACAGGATGTATATTAATTTAAAATTATTCAAAGATGTGTTATTTCTGAAATTGAAATTCAATAATAAGTGCTACGATGGTATCAAATCAATTTTCTCTCTTCATATTGTTCCCTTCATAAGGTCTTATGTCTGAAATCTATGTCTTATCCTGGAAACCAGCACATGCCTGCTTATTCCTGAGCAGTGAGCCTAAGCTCCCTTTGTGCCAGACACTGAAGTCAAAGTGTTTCAACTGAGGCTCACTGAAAACACTCATTCCTACAAGTCCATTTCCCTTTACTCTTTCTGATTTCAAGCACTAAATATCCCTGCATAGATCTTGTTCTTTTTCCAGGCTATCAGGGAACAATGCACTGCTACATATCTCTTCTGACTGCTGTTGTATGTTGTATTCTCACTCATTTGGTGCTAGCTCTGGGGATCTAGTCCACATGCACTGGGTGAACAGAACACTTTCAGAAGAAACGATTCATAATCTTATGGCACTATGCATCATTAATATCATGCTGCTGCTTCCAGGTCTATAAAAAATATCATGATAGCACTGATTGATGTTTCATCTTGTGGAATGGGCCTTACACTTAATGAAAAGGTGAAGGACTATTCCAATAATATTTCTGTCACTATTGTATCAGGATATCTCGTAGGCAGGTCACTGTCATGGGTCACATGCTCTGCAGATGAAACTTCAAAGTAATTTTAATTTACATCTCTCCAATGGCTAAAGATGTTGGGTATTTGTATAAGTACTTCTTAGGTGTTTATGTTTCATCTGTTAAGCTCTATTTTGTTCTATACCACCGCTTTAAAGTTGTTTGTTTTCTTGATTGATGTTCAGGGTTTTTTTTAGTACTTTCTATATTCTAGGTAATAATCATATGTGTATGTATATATATAT
>LOEQ01002223.1:171246-181713 GCA_001685075.1 Bramus lutescens | reverse complement strand
AGAAGAAGAAGAAGAAGAAGAAGAAGAAGAAGAAGAAGAAGAAGAAGAAGAAGAAGACAAACAACAGCAGAAATAGAATACTAAAAAATATACTTTGATACTTTTAAGGTAAAATTCACCCTCATTAGCAAAGAGCTGATTACATGTAAGCTATGTGCTGTGGAGTATTATTTTCAGGTGTGTGACTTTTGTTTATGCTGCATTTGTTTAACTCTGTGAAGCTGTGATACTTTGGCTGTCTAAAACACCTGATGGCCTAATAATGGCTGAAAGGCCAATAGCAAGGAAGGAGCACGGATAGGCAGGGCTGGCAGACAGAGAGGATAAATAGAAGGAGAAACGAGGAGAAGGGAGGAGCAAGGAACAAGAGAACAAGGACTGGAGGACATCAGGGACCAACCACCCAATCAGCCACGGGGTAAGAAGGAAAGTAAGATATACAGAAATAAGAAATATAAAAGCCCAGAGGGAAAAAGTAGACGGGATAATTAAGTAAATCTGATAAGAAACAAGTCAAGTTAAGGCCATGCATTCATAGTTAATAGTAAGCCTCTGTGTGTGTGACTTATTTGGGAGTTTGGTGGTGGTCCTTCCCCCGGAAAAAAGCCAAAAGAGTGAAACATCACACAACAGCCATGAGTATTTGGTATGGTTACATGGTTCCAAATTCTTTTTCGGCTAAAGCAGAGCTGGGTTTTAGAATGCATCTGTCTAAACTAGCAAGGAAGGCATGGAGTCTGCAAAAAGGTACATGCACACCCCGGCTTCTTTGGAAGCAGCTCAGTGCTTGGGTGGGGATTCTTTTTTTTTTTTTTGGAATAACAATTCACCTTTATTTCTTCATGTTAACATTGAAGTTTAAGGTTTTAGTAGAAGCTTTTACAATGCATGTAGAAAACATTTAAACCAACTGATTTATTTGAAAGATCAGTATAAACTTGCCACTTTTAGTTTCTTCTCCTATTCCTAATGTCTGTTCCAGATTCTGCCTCGCAGGATTCTCGTGTTTTTCTGCATCACAGAATGATATCATCTGCACTCCTGCAAAGTATTTTCCTTTGTCATGTGATTCCATTCTTTTTTCTTTTTTCTTTTTTCTTTTTTTATTATTATTAAAAATTTCCATCTCCTCCCCTCCTCCCAANCCAAAGAGCAGTCAGGGTTCCCTGCCCTGTGGGAAGTCCAAGGTCCTCCCCCCTCCATCGAGGTCTAGGAAGGTGAGCATCCACACATACTAGGCTTTGGGTGGGGATTCTTAACACACTATCAAGAGATAGTAGTAATGTGTAAGGGTTATAATTCCATGTCACATATCAATTTTTTTTTATCATTTAACCATTGTGATGGTTAACATTTGTCAACTTGACACAAACTAGCTCACCTGTAAAAAGGCACCTTATGTGATTTGTCTTTATTAGGTTGACTTGTGGGACATTGTCTCTATTGATAATTGATGTGGGTGAACTTTAGCCCCACCCTGGGTGGTACCACCTCCGGGCAGTTGGTCTTGGGTTATGTAAGAAAGCTGGCTGAGCAGGAGCGTGGCAAGAAGACAGTGAAGCAGCATTCTTCCTTGATGGTCTCTGCTTTCGTTCCTGCCTGACTTCTTGCAGAGTTGAACCAAAAGTATGTGATGAATAAGTCCCCTCTTATCCTAAGCTGATTTTTGGCCATCGGGTTTATCACAGCAACAGGAAGCAAAGTAGAAGAACAAGTCATAAGTCTGAGAGGTGGGCACTTGAACGGGCATCTTATAGATACTGTAGCTTAGAGAAAACTGCTGTCCTTTTGAAAACTGGGGAGACCCTGGCTTTTTAACAACTTTTTTTCATGTGGACAGAATTTTAAAATCCCACCGAAGGACAAGAATGTGAAATGATTTTGCAGACAGGATGCCCTGATAAGACAAAAAGGCTGCTTTCCCCAAAGACTCCTAGGCGGTCCAACACTGTGCTCCTCCGTTTATCATCCCTTCTCTTTCAAGATGGCAGACCAGCATAGCATCTCTAGGGCCTTGTGTAGTTCTGAGAAGCATGGTATCTTCACCATGACCGGTCTCTCCTGACTTTCCTTTTGAGTGCCAGTGGCTCTCCCTCCCTGTCGCCCGTAGAGTAGGGGGACTTACTTCATTTAGAAGGAAGCAAGGTGCAGTGTGAGGTCACCCTTTGGTTCCTGCTGAACCTTAAACTTTAATTCTCAGAAACATTTCAGAAATGTTTCCTAAACATTTACAAGAAACAAGAGGTATTTTGATAGGCTTATAAACTTTATTCGCTTTTCACAAATACTGAAGTTACTGCTTTATTATAGTAATAGGAATTACATGTTGTGCTATAAAGGCAAAGGGCAGAATAGTTCAGGGATAGCTGTGACTCTAATTAGGACTTCAGAGCACCGAGGAGTGTAGGGACAGTAACACTGTACAACCCATGGCTGAATCCTTTAGAAACTCTTGAGCTACTCGAGTTCCATTTTATTTAATAGAAGCCCTTTACGGAAAACTTAGAGAACATTGGGTTCATTAGCAACATTTGGAGATTTCTGTGAGGAGGAGATGGATCCACTAGGAAGGTCAAAGAGCAAGTATAACTGGATGATGGGCTCCAGAATTAAGAATCTTCTAGAAACCTGCGAGCTTGAGAACATTCTACCCATAAGCTTTAACCTTACTTAGAATTAAGTGCTTATGTCTTCAATTCCCAATAATCTCATCATTCTTAGTTTCTAGCACACACATGTTCGCATGCAGTTTCTCCCCCTATCTTACTGTGACTTTTTCTACTAGTGTTTGAATGCATATTATGGCTTGCATGTATTTTCCTTTGACGATGATGATGACAATGTTGATGACAGCCATTCTAAACAGAGGCTCATCTGTAAGGGTGTCATGTTTTTCCACACTCCTCTAGATAGTTGCCTTGAATTATAAACTTCCTCCTAGCACAATGCATTTAAGCTAAAGAGGTAGCTACGATATATAAGAAGGCTTTCTATACTTGTGCTTTTGCTAATAATTTATGTGTAAGAATTTTGCCTGAATGTACATATGTGTACTCCATGTGTACCTGGTATAGAGGCTGCAGAGGTCATTGGATACCGTGGAAATCAAAGTGCAGATGGATGTAAGCTGCTCTGGGAGTGCTGGGCATTGAACCCAGATCTTCCGCTAAAGGAGCAATTATTCTTAATTACTGAGCTATCTCTCCAGGTCCATGAAAAGTTTTTTGAGATAAATTTAAAAAAAGACTTTACAAAAATAATCTTATAAACCAACTACTATAGAAGCATGTGCGTGCGCACGCGCGCGCACACACACACACACACACAAACACACACATACACCCAACACGGGCAAAAATACCCTTAGAAGACACACAAGACTAATAATACTACTAATAAAAAGCCCAGTGGCAGGAATGAGTTATTTCTTTTGGAATTATTAGGTAATTAGGTCCCATAGACTCCCTAAACATTATAAATTATTGTTCTTGGTTACCCTTCAGAACTTGACAGTAAGACCCTATTGCTGAAGACACCACATACATGAGTTGTAGAACATGGTGAGATCAAACTGGTGTGGACCTTGTCCATACTAGCTGGATTTCATGGTACTGGTAAGGGTTATGCAAGCTACTGGAGGCGAAAATAGTTGTCAATAATTCTTTCCTGTGGCCTCTTCAAGCTCTAATAATGACTGGCCTGGCAAGAGTTGACTCTTTGTACAGTAGTGGCACAAAGAGCATGAGAGCCACCATCCACTTTCTAATTAGATTTAAGTCCTGTTTCCCAAGATGAAAACACACCTGATACCATCTCAAGCAAAGGATAGGCCTGATAATGACAGATCACAGGCCCTAGGGGAGAGCCCACTACTATTATGCTACTATATGGATGTAGTATTAAACTATTAATGGCATCATTGTCCACATAGATTAAGGCATCTCACAGCCCTCCTCTGAGAAGCTTTTATTTACAGCAGATGGTGAGTAACACAGAGGCTCATGCCTGGAAAAAATGCAGAGAATAAGAAAGTGTAGAAGGCTCAGACCTAAAAGGAACATATGTACTTTTCCCTCTCTCCCAACGCTCAGAGGTTATTGTGAAGAGGGGATGAAAAGGGTATGAGAACCATGAATAGTGGATGTCTAAAAAGAAACCTTGTCTTCTGAACACAACAGGGAAGCCATACGGAGCCAGGGAGTTTGTGACAGCAAAGACAAAGCTAGTGCAACCCAAGCTAAACCAAATGGCTGCACAAAAAGGGGATTTGGGAACACTATCCCACCCCTAGCGGTGGAGCTATTAGCAATGGTCAGTTTATGGGTGAGAAAGAAACAGTTTTCTATAGGCGTGTAGCCCCAGTCAGTTGACCACGCTTCAGTGTAAGATGACCACATAGCCAAGAATATTTTGGCAGCATAAATTGACCTTTAAGTAAAGAGAGAGAGAATAAAAAAGGATACAAAATTGTGTGATAGGGAAGGGCATGTATCTGGGAAAAGTTGGGGAGTGAATGTGAACAAAACATGTAAGAAATTCTCAAAGAACTAACACTTAAAAATTAATTAAAAAACTGGGTAGTGGTGGCAGCGCATGCCTTAAATCCCAGTTCTTGGGAGGCAGAGGCAGGCAGATCTCTGTGAGTTTAAGGCTAGCCTGGTCTACAAGAGTGAGTTCCAGGTGTGGTGGTTATACAGAGAAACTCTGTCTTAAGAAATAAAGTTGATTTTAAAAAATCAAGGATTATAAATGAAATAGTGGATTGGGGCTTCCCAGTGTGATTCTTAAGGGACTTTCAGCAGCAAGATGCTTCTAGAAATTATGAATTAAAAATTTTAAACTACCAGCTTTCAATCTCTATTTTTATATTTTCTTCCTCCTTCTCATCCTTAATATTATTTATTTGATTTTTAGACCCAGGAAGTTGATGATGTTCAGCTTCCTTAAGTGAGAGACAAGCACTCTACCATGAGCTGCAAGCCCCAGCCTTGCATACTCTTGACTTGAATAGTTCCTATGCCAAAAATTTCCCTGGAGGTGCATGGCTCTTTTGTTATGTTTTAAGTGTGAAGTACCCTCACCCCCAAATGTTTACATCTCAGTCCCTGGCTATTTGAGTTTCCTTAGGGAGGACTGATGAGTTCATGGGGGCTCCTACCTACCAGTGCATTATTTCACTGTTGCATTCATATGTGACGGTAGGATTTGGAGACATTGAAAATTAGGTAAGTTCCAGTTGGAAGAACTGTGTCGGGGTGTGTGCATCATCAAATGTATACCTTTTCTCCCATTTCCTTTCTTTCCTACCCATCCCCCCACTTTCGTATCATTTTCGTGTCCCCCAGGTATTGTGTAGATAGCCACCAACACTCTTGTGTTTATGACTATAATGACTATGCCATATACAGCACACATTCTGCTCCTCCCCATCATCTAGCTCTTGCAAGCTTTTCTTTCCCTCCTCCACAATATTCCCTGGGCCTCCCAGGGGGCAATATTGATGTCCTATTTAGGACCAAGCATGTAATCATGTAATATTCACTTATTCTTACTTCTGTGACCATCTATGAATCACTTGGGGGTTTATTTCTTGCCGAAAGTCAGTCTCTCTCTCTCTCTCTCTCTCTCTCTCTCTCTCATATCTTCTAGAATTTAGTGAGCTGAGTAGTTCCACTCCAACTTTACCTGCCCTTTTGCTGCTGATGCTCTACTTCCTCACAGGCCTAGAAGGGTGAGAGTGAGCCCAATCATGGAATGAAATCTTTGAAACCGTGAGACAAAACAAATCCCACTTCCATCACATTGTTTGTGGTAGTTTGAGTGAGGGATGTCTTCCATAGGCTCAGGTGTTTGAACCCTCGGACCCCTGGGCCCTGGTAGGTAGTGCTATTGGGATGGAAAATTTAGGAGGAAATAAATCACTAGGGATAGTCCTTGAGAGTTTAAAGGCTTGCCCAACTTCCACTTTGCTCTCTGCCCATATTTGACATTGAAGATAGTGTTGAATATCTCAGTTTCCTGCTCTGGCCACAACCACTTTCTCCCCTGATTAGGCTGGCCTGTAGGCATGTTTGTATAGGAGTCTCTTGATTATGTCAATTGGTGTGAAAGGAAGGATCTGCCTAAAAGTAGGTGCCATCATTCCCTGGGTTTGGGTCCTGGACACACACACATGCACCTGTTCTCTCTCTCTCTCTCTCTCTCTCTCTCTCTCTCTCTCGTGTAGAGATAGGTAAACTGAGTATAAGCATACATGCATTCATTCTCTTTCTACTTTTGACTGTGGGTTTAGGTTCCTGCCCTCTTCACTTTACTTTCTCACAGTGATTGACTAAAGCTTGAAACTGTGAGCCAAGTAAATCTTTCTCCCTTAAGTAAGGTGCTTTTGTTCCAGCATTGTATCAAAGCACCAGGAAATAAAACGAAGACAAATTGTAATGGATAACTAATTGGGAAAATAATCCTCTTGTTGGGAACTAGAGTTTTTACCTAATGATATATTGTTAGATCACAACTTTCTTATGCATAAGTTATTCATCCCCATTTCTGAATGCTTCCTTGGAGCTTGGCTTCCGAAGAAACCCCGCCACTTTGTTTCAGATCTGCAACTGCTCCTTGCTCCTCCAGGGCTGGTTTTCTGCTCTTTGGAGAGTCCTGTTTCTCTTTGACTTTGTTTTGGGTTAAAGAAAGTTCTTCAGAAAGACACTAGGGGAGGAGCTTCCGAGTTNNNGATTGGCTGGTGAAACAGAAATAATGACAGCCTCTACCCCAGGAGACTTTAATACAGGAAAAGAGTGGGTCCTGTTTGGGGCTTGGTGGGTAAAGCAGAGAGGGTTGAACCTTTGCATCTTGAGTGCTGTTGCTGCTTGGAATCTCCCTCCACTCCCCAAGGCTTTCCGTGCTGGACTTTATAGGATTACAGTAGAGTTCATAGCTCAAGCTCAGCCAGAAACAATCCTGTCTGTATCCCCTTGAGCCACAATGTTGTCTTACAGTGAAGAGTGGGAGCAGCAGCCCTCAGGGCTGTTAGCTGCTCTAACTTTGAGTGGATAGCCCGAGAAACGACTGGGAAGACCTGAAACCCTCCTCCCAGGGCGGATATCACCTTCCTTTGGATTTTATATAGAACCTGATCCTCTTTGCCCAAATGCAGCCAAATAAACAGGCGTCTCAGAGGAACCCGATGGCTCAGCTGTGGAAGTCCCACAGTGAGGTCTGGTTTTGATGTATTGCTGAAGGATACGATCATGGTTGGAGAGCTAGATGGCTTTTGCCAGTTTGAGAGAGAGGTCATGTTTTTAATTTAACTTAATTTCCTACACCAAAGAAAAGGTTCAATAGGATATTCGACTTTTGCACCTTTAATGAGACCAGATGCTCTGGGGCCTGCAGCCACGAAGAGAAAACAGATTTTCTCGTTTACACTTCTGCTTCGTGCATTTTCTAAACCGGGCACACACAGCTCCAAAAGGATGCTGGTTTCATTTTGCGATGCCCTTTCTTCTTTCCTGTCTACTCTTGCTTCCTTCCTCTTTCCTCATTGCTTGCCTCCTTCCTCCCTCAGCCCTTTCCTCCCCCTCTGCTCTTTCCTTAGTGTTACCATCTTTTTATTCTTTGAAAGCTTCATTGTGTATACAATGCATCTTAATCACATCCATTTCCCTTACTTAGTGTTATCTTTGATTGTGTTTTTATAAGCAAATCAGTGTGCTTGGAGATTTACAGCCATATACTTAATTTTCCCTTTATACATGATATAATATTTGGTGAGATGGAAAAGTCTAGGACATATTGTTCTGTAAATTGATATGCCAAAGAACATGATGATGAAAACTCTGATATTGAAAGTAGATTTTCTGAGTTTAAGTCCAGATTTTGGGTAGTCAAGTGGAGTGATCTGGAAAAAGATAAACATTTTGATGAGTGGTCTGTGTTGGTTGTTTTGAAGTTGCAGGTTGAGTTCTAGTTCTGCTGATGGCCATATGCAAATGAAGGCAAATATTACATTATAGTTTATGAAATAGTAAATACCTAGTTTTTGTTCCTCTACAAACATTTGCACACTCCAATTCTGATATTGAAATCTTCATCATAAAATGAGACCTGGTGGGGAGACTATGAAAGTGGAACCCTTAAAGAGGGTTTGTGGTCTTTATAAAACGCTCTATAGAGCGTTATCGTAACCTTCTGGCCTGCATCTCTAAAGACGGCCCTCACTGTAAGTAACTGTGTTGGTATTCTAACTTTGGACTTCCCAGCCTTGGAACCATGAGGAATTTCTTATTGTTGGTAAGTCATTTTGTGAGTGCAACCTGAACATTCAGTTAGGGCAACTCTGCAGGCCTCTCAGACATACAGACTCAACTTTATGCTCTGCTGTTTTTAAAGTCTACTGTAACCCAACTATTCTTGGTTGGTAGAATAGAGAGTGCTTCCACTTCTGAATTTCTCCCCCAATATTTTACTTCAAAATTTCCACAAAGTAGTAAGTGTAAAGTATCATACATTGTCTTAACTAGGGTTTTTCATTTCTAATGATATTGGACAACTTTAAATAGGCATATAGTTTTTGAGTCTCTCTTAGGTAAAATTCTTGCTAGTTAATTTTATTTTGCCTAATTCTCCTCTTACCATCCCCTACTTATCCCAGTTATTAATTGAGAAAATGGTCCATAGAGCTTCATGCTCTGTGATCAAAAACTGAGATTTTGATGGAAATAGCTCTGTGTGGTTTTTCACACAAACTCCATGTGGTTTTTCTTTTTTCAACAGTCTGCTTCTGTGCTTTAGGGATTGATGTTCCCTCAAGACACTGTCCTTTAGGCTAACATGCAAGGATAGCATAGGAAAGACCCTTCCCAGCAGAGCTCAAGAGAATTTTCTGACTTTGCTCGATTATTTTAAAATTTAATTGACAGTTAAAATGAATACACTCCAGTTAAAATTATATGTGCTCCAAAGGAATGAAGCTTAACAGGTAAGTCTTTCCTGTTTCTTCACATCAACTATATGATCATAATTGATTTTCCGAAGTTAATAAGATATAATCTATTGCTACATTCTATCTCATGAGTTTCTTCAGATCGACGATAAAAAATAAAACAAAAACCATAAGCAAATAAAAACCCTTCAAATTAAATGAAGCCATCAGGCAAATGACCAACTAATTACTACTTCCACCACCAACAAAACCCAAACTCATTCTTTCATAATTAAGGTCTAACTTTACTGTTTTGGTCAGGAACTATCATAAAACTTACTAAAATTTTGTGTACAATTGTCTCTTCTCTCTTAAACTATTTTTCTTTTTTCCTTCCTCTCTTCCTGCCTCCATCCCTTCTTCCTTCTCTCTTTCTTAACAGAGCAATGATTTCTTGATTGCAGGGAATAATAGAACATCAAAAGTCTTGGGTATGTCAATTAATTAAATAATGCTCTGACATCTTCCAGAGGTCAACTTTCAAGATTCAGACATCTCTTCACAGCACTTTGACCTTGGAGGGTTTTATCCTGCATTAGAGAAGCATATAAGACACACAAAGTGTCTTTCCTCAGCTACCTTCAGACGTCAGACAAAGCTAGGGATCAGATCAGAAATCTATACCAAATCCTCAGAAGAAGGGATTATTATTTTTTTTTTACAGGGTTGACTAGGATAGAGGTAGAGTAAGCAAGGTTTATGAGTCTGTTGGTTGAATATGGTGAGCCAAATGTTTGAGAAATACAGGTTTGTATCATTACATTCCCTATTTATTTTAGTATTGGAAATTGAACCAGGGTTCTTGTGCATGCCAGGCAAGTTCCCTACCACTTAGCTACCCTCATAGCCTTCTTTGGTTTCATGGTATGAACTTTCTTGGTGTTCTATTGAACACTTTCAAGACTTCAAATAGATGTTGGTGCTCAACTGCCCTCTTTAACCAAAGAAGCTGGTTTACCTCTAGATTAATTACTTGTCTTTTTGTGTAAAAGTACCTGATGAATGCAACTGGAAGAAGGGAGGGCTTATCTTGACCTATAGTTGCAGGAGATGCAGTCCACCACATGGAAGGTATGGTGACAGGAGCAGGAGATGGCTGCTCACAGTGCACCCACAGTGGGGAAGCAGAATGACAGGAGAAGGCTGCTACTCAACTCACCTCTTTATTCATTCAGGATCACAGCCCTTGAATGCTGCCAGCCCTATTTAGGGTAAGGATTTCCACTTCAGTTAATTGAGTATATAGTTTATCCCTCACAAATATGACCAGAGATTTTTTCCCATTGTGATACTAAATGACATCAGATCAACAAAGTTAACCAACATACATTTATGCTACACATTTTTGCCTCCAGTTAAAATGCCATCTAAGCACCAATCTTTAACATTTAAAAGAGAAATAAGTAAAAGTAAAATTAAAGCATAGGTAGGTGATTCTATCTATCTACCTATCTATCTATCTATCTATCTATCTATCTATCTATCTA
>LOEQ01002223.1:155731-171090 GCA_001685075.1 Bramus lutescens | reverse complement strand
ATCTATCTATCTATCTATCTATCTATCTATCAATCAATCATCTATATCATCTATCATTTATCTATCTATCTGTCCACAAAAACCTTGATTGGCTAGTTCTCCCCACTGTGGAGTCATTACCTAAAATGTATAAAGCATAACAAGACTTTATCCTTAAATTGATTGGAGATATTTGCATGATATCCAAGATGAACAAGATATAAGCATTAAAAATTTACATATGTGAATCCTCCATGATTTAACTCTTGCCAAATCATGTATCAACTTCTCCTTCATTCTCTACTTCACCATCTACCAGCTATTCCACCCTAATCCCACCATCCCTAATCCACTCATGTTCTCAGGCGCTTATGACTCTCTGTGACATGGTACTGTGCAGTCTATCCCCACTCCTTAGCTCTCCTGATATTCCTGAAGAAAAAGTAAGGCACATGGTTTTGGATAAGTTATTGACTAGAAATTTTGCTTCTTTTTGTCTATGTACTGGAGAGTACCTAGCAGCTAGGTGAATGCTTCTGGGCTTAAAATGAGAAACACCCGGAGAGTTTTAGCACCCAGAGCTGCCACGACCCTGTTCTTAGTGAATATGGAGGAAGGTTGGAGAAATTTTCCTTATAACAATGTACTAATGTGGTTAGTTTGTGGCCTTTAATTTGCTTACCATGCTTATCGATGGAACTTCAAAAATCAGTAGAATTTATTTACATACCTGTTAGAACATGCTGTTGGCTTGTGGTTCCTAGTTAAATAATATATTATTAAGAAGATTTCAAATCACTGGTCATTTCTCAAGAGGTTATTGACTCTCCCCGGGCCAGCTGTTGGCCTTATTCTTACCCATTGTTAGTTCACGTGGTGGGCAGGAGGCGTATGTTGACTGAAAAGAAAGAGAAGGAAGAGCATGATCAGTGGGTGAAAGCCCACAACATGGAGGCTTCACCCTTCGCACCCTTATGCCACTTTTTATCCAAACTCGGGAGAGTGCCCCCTCTCACTTCCTGTTGCAATCCACTGACAGCCTGGGGACCACCCTGTCTTAGGCTGAGAAGTGAGAATTTCCGAAGGCAATCGAACACTGTAAATTTCCGCAGCAGTTTCACAGAAAGCTGTTGGGCACAGATGTTTCTGTAATTGTGATATGCTGGAAACATTCTCTAGGCTCCCAGCGCAGAGGGCCTGCGTCTCATTCTCCACCTGGGTGCCTCAGTGGGCGAATTGCCGCTACAGCAAGGCGGTAATGGGAATCACGTGGCAACATGTGGCTGCCTTAAAAAGAACTAAGCAAGATTCATGTCGCAGATCTGGTCCCTCCTTCTGTCTTTCTCCAGCTAATTCCCATCAGAGTTGGGTTTGGTGATGGCAGACCCCTTAGCTATTCCAAAGGAGGGGGGGTGGGAGAGGCTGGGGTTTGTTCATAGCTCTTTGTTGAGATGGGAGTAGACTCTCGTGTTTTATTCTGGGTGGAGCTATAGAGGCCTTCCAGCTGCTCATGGATGAGTTTTAAGAGAAGCAACAGGAAAAGGCTTTGGGGCTATGAAAGGCTATGACTATTCCAATTGACCTCCATGCAAGGTAGGTCATGGCATTGATTTAAAAATTGGCAGAAGGATTTTGAAACTGTGACATAGTCCCTGTAAATGGATATTTTTTCATTTAGGGTATAATATTGCTGCTTTAGTTGGAGATAGACTCGTTTGCTTCAAGGCTCTTCCTGTCCATGGTAACACGAGGGGAGCTATGAATAGCACAGGGGAAACATCTGCCGCTTTTGAAACACACACTGAAAAGCTGATGAAAAGAGCAGGGAACCCGGAACATTTTTCACAACTGTTTCCTGCTAGAGAGCTTTAACCTGGGCAGCCAGTATTAGCCAGTATTAGGACAAAGGATGATGGATGTGGAAGCACAGAAGTGGGTATAGGACACAGTGTGGCGTTAGACACGGACAACATTCTGGGGTTAGTGTGCAGCCCAGAAGACTCTGAATGAGTGCCTCCTGCTTACAACTGTCAGTGGTGCTGTGGAGCAAGCACTCTTCTGCTTTGTTTTTTTGAGGTATTTGCTTAAAATAAATTCTAGAATTGCATTTATGAGCCTTCATATAGCCTTTATGTCTCACATCTCTGTGTGTATCACTATCTCCATTGTGAGAAATTCAGGTTTAGGGTAACTAGTAGTTATTTGCAAATTTATCAAGTATCCAGGTGAAGTACTCCCTTTCAGTTGTAACTTCCTTGCAGAATATTTTGCACACTAAAATAGTCAGATCTTCCTTCTGAGTTCACATAATAATAAAAATGTGTATTATTATTATTGTGACTATTATAGTCTGTATTATTATTATTATCACATTGCATTCACAGTCTAGAAGCAGAAACAACAAAACCAAAAGACATAATTAAAATCTATGATTAACTAACTCAACCTTCAAACAAACAGGCAAAAAGAACAACAAAAGAATAGTTTTCTTCCTAGATATTAATCTACATAATATCCTGTAGTCACTAAGATAGTCCTTTTGAAAATTTTCCATTAAAAATCTAAAAGGAGTACTTTCCATAACCCAGGGTCTTAGTTATTTTTGTATTTCTGTGAATAGACACTATGGCCAAGACAACTTATAAAGGAAGACATTTAATTGGGGCTTGCTTATTGTTTCGGAGGGCTAGCTCATGATCATTGTGTAGGAAGCATTGCAGGAGGCAGGTAGGTATGACCCTGAAGCAGGAGCTGAGAACTTACATCCAATTTACAAGCAGGAGGCCTAGAGTAAAATTGGGTCTGGCCTCAGCTATTGAAACCTCAAAGCTCATCCCAGGTGACAAGCCCCCTCCAATAAGACCACGCCTTCTAATCATTCCCAATAGAGTTCCACCAACTAGGGATCAAGGATTCAATTATTTGAGCCCATGGAGCTCATTTTCATTAAATCCACCACACTTATGAAATAATGAGTAAGATTAAAAGTAAAGAAAAACTTCCGTGGGCAAAAGGGGCAAATCCAAATAAATAATGAGCAAGTCCAATCAATTTGCTGGATCTCAGATTAACTTAAATATATTCAATGTTATTTGTGGAAGGAGTGACCAATGGTCAGAGAAAAAAGTTATAAAATGTGGATGAAAAGCTTTCGAATTTCTAAAAAATGCTCCACATCTCTGAGTTAACTTAAACAATTATATAAAAGATTTGTACAAAATCTTTAAATTGTATTAAAGCATGAAGATGTTTGTAGCAGCTCTATTCCTAATAGCCAGAACTTGAAAACAAACTAGATGCCCCTTAACTGAAGAATGGATAAAGGAAATGTGGTACATTTACACAAAAGAGTATTAGCTCTTAAAAACTATGACATCAGAAAATTTGAAGGCAAATGGATGGAACTAGAAAAAAAATCATACTAAGTGAGGTAGCACAGACCTAGAAAGACAAACATGGTGTGTACTCACTCATAGGTGTATATTAGCTGTAAAATAAAGAATAACTATGCTGCAATCCACAGACCCAGAGAGACTAGGTTAAGAAGGAGGGTTCAAGTGGATACAGGGACGCCTGGATCTCCTTGGGGAGGGGAAATAGAAGAGATTTCATGAGAAAACTGTGGGCGTGTGGGGATGGGAACATGAGAGATCAGGTTGCAGGGGCTGGAGAGAGAGAGAGTACTGAAAGAGACTACTGAAAAGGGGGTATATTTCTGGGTCAGGTAAAAACCTGGTGCAAGGAATCTCCCAGGAATCTACACGGATGACCTCACTTCAAACTTCCAGCAATAGTGGTGGATATATAGCCTGAACTGGACATCTCCTGTGACCACATTGGTGTTTAGCCCAATTGTCATCAGAGACGCTTCATCCAGCAGTTGATGGAAAGCAAATGCAGACTCAAAGCCAAACATTAGGCAGAGCTTGGGGAATCCTGCGGAAGTGGGGAAGAAAAACTGTAAGAGTCCGAGGGGTCAAGAGTACCACAAGAAAATCCACAGAATCAACTAACCTGGGCTCATAGGAGCTCACAGACACTGAACTGACAACCAGGGATCCTGCATGGGACTGACCTAGGCACTCTGCATATATGTTACCATTACGTGGCGTGGTTCCCCTGTGGGACTCCTTAACACTGGGAGCAGGGGCTGTCTCTGACTCTTTTTTTCCCTCATACTGGGTCACCTTTCCCAACCTCAATACATGGGAAGGTACTTAGTCTTACTGCAACTTGATACCCATGGGAATCCTACCCTTTTCTAAACAGAAATAGAGGAGAAATGGATAAGAGGTAGGAAGAGAGGAGGGCTGGATGGGGGGAGACTGGAAGGAGGAGAGCAGGGAGGGGAAACTGTGCCTGGGATGTAAAATATATCCTTCTGGAGGCCGGGACAAGATGCACAGGTTCAGTTGCGCAAACAAGAAACTAGGGTTCAGACAGCCCCTAGAAAGAGGCTGTTGATCACATTGCATTTACAGTCTAGAAGCAGAACCCCCCCCAAAAAACAACAAAAACAGATTTAAAATCAATCATTACCTAACTCAACCTTCAAACAAGCAAACAAAAACAGCAACAAAAGGAGAGTTTTCTGCCTAGAGATTAAGACAGGCCACAGAGTGTTTGTATTTGATCTTTTGATAAATTTTATTTACTTATATGTTTGTTTTGTGAATGTGTCATCTTTTCTCCCCTGAGACAGGGTTTCTCTGTGTAGCTCTGGCTAACCTAGAACTCATTCTGTATACCAGGCTCTCTTTGAACTCAGAGATCTCTCTGCCTCTTCATCCCAAGTGCTGTGTATGTGTCTGTATGCACCTGTGTGTACATGTGTGTTCAGGCGTATGTGAGAACCTGGGATCCTGCTTTCTAGGCTAGACTATAAGCCAGAACTATGTGCTCTAAGGTTCATCACATAATGTTTACATAAGTTCATGGGCAACCAAAGATATGACATGGTAGAATTGGTTTTATAGAAAATGCTGGAGGCACCGTGGTTCAAATGAGAATGAGATTCCCTAGCTTCCACTTAATTTGGAGTTCTAAATTTGGATTGACTCCTTTGGTTTGATAAAACACTGGATAATTCTGGATAGAAGGAATTCCAAAAAAAAGAAAATGGACCTACTGATAATGAGGATATGTGAGAGACTTCAGTAGCTAAGAAAAGTCACACATGAGCATGCCAATGGACTCCATCGTGAATATTCTTTAGATGGCTATCCCACAGGCAGACTCACTACAGTGCAGAAACAGTCCAGCCTTAACCTCCCAGTCATTTACTTTGTTGTGACTGTTGGGGAGCTTTGTGCTTGATGTTAGGAGACACCTGGCCAGTAGTGTTGCCTTACATTGCTTAAGCCCTGCCGTGGCAGAATCAGGGAACAAAATGGAAGAGCACCTCTGGAGGAATCGTCTTACTCTTCTCGAAGCAAAGGCTTCATCTTTCTACTTGCTGTCCTCTTGTTTATCATTCCCATTAAAGACAACATAGATGAATGATTGTGCAATCACCAATGACATCATAATCAATTCCAACTCCAGGTCAATCTCTAAATTAATCTTTGCTTCAGCTTATAAAGATCCTCACTAGGAAGTGGTGTGGACTCTTTCCCTCCTTTGCTAAACCATGCCAGCAACTACCACTTCGCTGTCATTACACTGGTTGATAGTGGGCATCAGGCAGTAAGGAAGAGAAAGGAATTCTGGGATTCCACAAATTCTGGGAGAAAGTATCAGATGGAATTGAAAGGTATTTTCATTTTGCACGCTGTGGGAAAAGCTACAGGACTTTCTTGCTCTCTTGAAAGCATCTATTTTTGCCTCTTATTGTGGCCCTTTTTGGGTCAGGAATTAGGTAGAGGAGTTGAAGTGTGCCCTGCAAATCATCTAAATGAAGTGATAGTAAGTAGCCCTGGGTTACTGTTCAAGAGGGGAAGATGATAGAAAGTTAGGTTTCCCAGGAATCTTGTGAGTGAATGAAGACAGAGAGCTTTTTCAAGAAGTGACCAGAAATCCCTGGAGTTTGGTCTCAAAGGAGGAAGAGGCACTAAAATTTTTTGAGAGTATGAAGACTATAATGTCATGTGCATGTATGTGCATGCACATAAACAAAGACATACATGCACATTTGTGTACACGCATGGTGTGTTCATGTATGTGTGCATGCAGAAGATAAAGGCTGTAGTTACGTGTCTTTCTATCAGTTTTTCGATATATTTTGTTTGAGTTAAAGTCTCTCACTGAATCTAGGCATACTAGTTAGACTTAGCTGGCCAGCAAATCCCTCAGATCCTTATGTCTTTAACTCCCCAGCATCAAAATTATAGGCATGTTTTGAGGTACAGAGATCTACATAAATTATAAACTGGCCTATTAGCTCAGGCTTCTTATTAACTCTTATAACTTATATTAGCCCATAATTCTTGTCTGTGTTAGCCACGTTGCTTGGTACCTGTTATCAATGAGGCTTTCTTATCTTGCTTTCTCTGCATCTGGGTGACAGCCACAGACTGACTCTTTACTCTTCCCAGAATTCTCCTGTTTTCATTGTCCCACCTCTATTTCCTGCCTGATTGCCCCACCTATACTTCCTGCCTGGCTACTGGCCATTCAGCCTTTTATTAAAATAATACAAGTGACAGGATAAAAGACCATTGTCCCACAGCAGTTATACTTTGTCATTTAAGGAAAGAATAAATAGTTTGTAAGATTAAATAATACCCATATCCAATAGACTAGATTTGAAGGCACTCTTACTTAAAAATCTTCCAGATTTTTAAAAATAGGACCCAATCCCTTAGTTCTTGTAAGTAAAATCTTCTGTGGAAGGAAATTTAACATTTGTGGATTCTCATCAGCCCCCCTTCCCTGTCTTGACCATGTCTCCTTGCTATTTCAGTTTCTACGTTAGTATGCACTTTGGAGTTCACTCCCCTGTTCAGGACCTTCTAAAGTGCACTTTAAAGAGGTTAGTCATGTGTGTTAGAGCAACAGGATTTAATCCATTTTTATGAGCTTTTTGAACACAGTTTAGAAAAGGTAACATTAAGTGTCGGATTGGTTTTTTCATGACTGGGGTCTTCATAGTGCTTATAACCTCAATTGTACTCCTAACATCTGGGAATTTCCACAAAAGACATTTGAAATAAAATTAATCCATCATTTTGGGTTAACGGAGGTAGCCAAGACCTAAGGGATAATTTCTGTTTAATATTAAACTTCACATTTTCCCATTCTTCCAGGGAAGGCTTTTTTATATATCAATTCAAAGCAACTACAAAAAGTGAGTCTGAGACAGCTGGCACAACCATGATCTTCACTTGTCAGTCCTTAACAAACGGCAGGACTTCTGCGATTACTGCCTTTTCTATTGGCCCTCATAGGTACCGTTGTTTGAATTTGGATTTCTGGCAGTATACACAGTTTTCTCTTGGTTTGACTATGGTCGCCATTAAATTTGTTGTTCTTATTCCTTTAAGAAGTTAGTGGTATAAGAATTTTTCTGCAATAAATCAAGCGATGGGCCAATTGAATGAATACTCAGGCCATGTTTTATGGAATCCAGATATTTCTTGTGTATGTTTCATCTACCCACAGTCAGAGGAGACCTTTGCTTTCTCTACAACTCTCTTTCTCTGGGTAGGAGAGCTTGCACTACACTCTTCGTGTAGACTCTGACTGTCTCAGATCATGGTTTTGGTTGGGCCATGTCAGATGTGACTAGACATTCTGCTAGCACACTTCCTTTGCGTCCATTCCACTTTCGGAACCAATCATAAGGGACTATTGACAGAAGAAAAAGAAACCATCCAAAAGGGGTGTGCACATGGCATATAGCTTCAGTGGATCTTGGTGTTATGACATTTAACCCTGGCAGCCTCGCAAAGACATTTTCCCAGCTCAGATCTATGCACTGTCTCTTTTGATTGTTCATGACAGGATATACAGATGAGAAATATATGGTGAGACCTTTCTATTACAGTGTGATAGGAAAGGATAAAACAATGCATCCACATGTCTATAAAGAACATATAAGAGAACAGATGTCAGAGATAACCCCTTTAAGATAGTGATAAGAAAGAGACCCAGAGGAGGGCCTTAGATGTCCTATAGGCAAATGACATCAAATGTACTAGACCTCAGTACTTCTATTAGTCTTTAACATATGCCTATGAAGAAAGGGCAATGGTATGTGTATGAAGGAGTTGATGCTAAAAGGGGTACATGACTTGTCACACACAGTACTAGTGAGTAAGAAAGGCTTGACTTGTCTGCAGGCAAGAAAGTCCCCACAGCAGGAAGGCAGGGTATAAGGCAAGAAGTAGCTGAAGTTCTTTTTTCCAGAAAGGCCCATCTCTCTGCTTGGGACCTTGTGTGCCTGTCAAAGAGTGTTGGAGGAAAACTAGAAAGGGGAGTTGCAAAAGACTGGAGGAATTGGGCCCTTGTGTGGAGTGGGGTTGTAATACGAGGCTGGCAGAGTCCTAGGCACAGGGTTGCGCTTGTGACGGGAGCTGAGCTGATGTTTTCTTTCGGTAGGAAGGGGCTTGGGTACCAGGTGGTTATTCATTGTGGTTGTTAGTTTCCAAGGATGACGTCTTGGTTACTCAACCTCCTTCCTCACCTCTGACTCCCTTGCTGGCTTACACTTTGCTTCATGTGACTCCCAGAATGATCTCCTAAACTTTTGGTTTCTCAGGTCACTGTTGCTTAAAGCCTTCCAAAGGCTTTTTTTTGAGCTCTGTGAACTAAGTCTAACTTTAGAATTATACTCAGTAAACTTTCAGCTTAGTGTTCATCTACATCCATGTCCTTTTCTTGATGTTTGATGTGTTCAAGCCTCACTGAACCACTTTTCTTTCCCAAATAGGCCATATGTGATTGATAGACTCATCATTTTGCTCTGCCTGGAATACTTTTTATGGAATTATCTTGATAATTTTCACAACTCTGTCAATAATGCTATTATTTCTATTTTACAGCTAAGAAAACTAAGGCTAATAAAGGAGTAAAAATGCTTGTCTTGTGTTCCCACACTTAGTATGACCCGAGATAGGTTTCAAACTCTAAGCCAGGACTCTTCATTACCATCCTATTGTGGATCATCTTTCCTTTTTGTTTTTTTGTCAAACGGGCTCTTCTTTGTTCCACACATTGTAGATCATTTCTATTTCCCTTGATTACTCTTCTTCACACTGCAAGCTACCCTGTGAGATGAGCCACTCTGTGAGGGCTTTATTAAATTCAGTAACAGGCCTTAACTATTCTTAAAATTCATTTTATGGAGTTCTGTGGCTTCCTTGAAAAAAATTCAAGTACTGAAACTCCAATTCTCTATTATCAATATTTAGAGTTAAGGCTTCCATGAAGTTAATCAATGTTGAGGTCATAAGAGTTTAACACTGACCCAGTAGAGTTTTAGAATTTGGATCCTTTCTAACAAGAAACACTAGTTTGCCCTTTATCTTACCATGTGAGTAAGACAATGACTTTTTATAAGTCAGGAAGAGATCCAACTGAGAAACCAGCATTGCAGGACTTTGAGCCAGAACTTAGAACTTGCTGAACTACCAAAAAAAAAATCAAATAAAAAACAAAAATCACCCCAAACCAAAACAACAACTAAAACAAAAACAAAACAAAGCCAAAAACCCCATCCCCCCAAGAAAAACAAAACAGAAAACCCCAAAATCCACTATCACCAACACCATCAAAAAACAAATAAAATGGATGTTTGATTCATTTAGTGGTCTAGTGTATGGTATTTTGTTGATTGGCAAAACCTCATTCTTTGATGAATGGGTCTTCCAGAATATGGCCATCTATACAAACTAGTAGCAATCTATTTTAGTGCCCCTGCATTCCTATTGTCTGGAGTGGTGCCCCACTGAATGCATGGCATGCAGAAGGCTCTTCAGAGGGTTCTCTAGGAATACTTTACTGTACTGCCACCGCCTATGCCCCAGGGTTCCACACCTAAAAACCTAAAGCAATCTCTTCTCCACTCCCTTGTTCACCTGTGCCCTGGGTTCTTGGGGGCATTCTATATGGAGCGGGCTCTGCATACTTTGCATTGACTGTTGTTTTACTAGCTTTTTTTTTTTTTTGCTGAGTGCTCAGCAGCCTGCAGTCTCCTCAGGCTCTCATAAAGTAGCTCCCTCCCCATGCTCAGAGACAGCAGCCACCCAGACTGACTCCTTAGGTTGAATTTACGACAAGGATTCATCAGATTAGGAGGGTTTGGACCTAGTCCTCCTCCCATTTTGTGTGCAGAATGTAGTGCAATGGTAACCTTGTCTTCAATCAGTGCACAATGTAGCAGAACAACCTTATTGTTGCCGCAGCTGCTGAGGGAAGCAATGTGGTCATGCTTGGCATTTTCTGACCTGAGGAGTCACTCACAAACCTTTTGATTTAACATGCAATAACTAAAAATCTAAGGAGTTCAATATAAGTAAAGTTTTTCAGGTCTCACTTACATTCAAGGCTCCCTCTGTAAGCTGGGAGCTGTCAAACAGTACCAACTTCTATCTGCTGGCTGTTTATCAGGATGAAGACAGATGGGGGGGTTGGTTCACACCCTACTTTTCTCTTCTAAGATTGAACTCGTCCCATCCTGCTCTGAAAAGCACGTATTTTCCACTGGTAGAAGCCCAGATTTCACAATGGCTCTTCAAAAATCTCTCCTCATCAGATTTTTATACTTCACAGAAAGCTTTATAACAAGTTGAAAATTTTATCTTCCACTTCCATTTTTTCCATCCACTGGCCTTTGTTTTGTCACCTTGGGTCACAAGTAAATAACAAGCATTTCCCCCATCTTTTTCACAGAGACTTTTCTTCATGTTTATAGATGGCAGTGGGTTTAATCCATGAAGCATTCGTCAAGGGACTGCTTTTCTGCGCACATTGGCTCTTGGGTGAGATGAACACAGAGTAACCGAATGAGATTTATGAAGCTGTGCACTGCAAAAAATTGAGAAATTTCTTTACCAGAGTCTGTCAGTTATAAGGGACTGTCCTGCATGGACATCATACTGTTCCTCTCATTGAGCCACTTACAGATCCCTTAGAGGTCTTCCAGTTTTCGCCCGGATGGACTTGCTTGGATCTTTTTCAGTTATAGCCCCTTAGACAGGGAAAGATTTCCATCCGCTATCTTCATTTTAATCTGTTGAGGGCATTTGTCTGTTTTGAAACCCTTAAGCATAGTCTGAGCACATCAGAATGATTTAGGGCAGAGACTTCCAGTGGAGAGTTTGAGCTGCCATTGGTTCAGCTCTGAGAAAGAGTCATTGCTAACATCTTGGATTGATGAATGCTTTTTCTGGAGATCTTTGGAGTGGATTAGGGGAAAGAGAAACTACCTCTTGGCTATATTCAACCAGGATTACATGAAAGGCTCATCCATCTCCTGTGATGAATGTCTTTACAGGAGTGACTGCATTTTCAGATATAGTTGAGTGCTTGGTCTAGTATCTCAGTGACTATACAACATAACATGTCTAACGTTATGTGACTGAATCCTCAGATATAGTTGAGTGCTTGGCCTAGCATCTGACTATGTAACAAAGCATGTCTGCTGTGTTACTGTTTATTGGATGTGCTTGGTGCATAAGAGTCAAAATGGAGAGAGCTTAAAACCTGACCTTCTAAAAGCTGAGAGATGTACTCAGTCAATAAGGGGTGAAGTTTGAGTTACTTTTTTTGGAAGCAAGGGCGCTCCTCAGCCCAGAGTGTTTGTTGCCTGTGTCCCAGTGGAAGGACATTGTATTTCTAGCAGGGTGGGATACTTCTTAGACCACAGCAGTGATGTACAGCCAGAGGAGAGGAACTTGAGGCCTTTTCTGCAAAGACTAGACCCATAGGAGCTATTGGAAACCCCCAAGAAGAAATGGTTTTGCAAGACTCAGCTTCATTTGAACTCCAGTGTCTCCAGAGACTTGAACATCAGATTTTGAGGGGATGAAGGTCTTATGGGCATGAGATTTATGTGTGATTGGACTCTGTTGGAGATCACAAAGGTGTAACCATCGTCTGCTTAACAATATAAGCACCGATACTTATTTGATAAAAGTATCAGACTCATCAAACATGTCAAAGTTAAACAATCGAGAAAAAAAACCCCAAAAAACAGAGGGTGAGACTTTCCAGAGAGAAGGGGAGACAAGCTTGGTGGGAGGAAAGTGCCAATTCTGCCTCCTAGGAGAAAGCTGACCTGGTCACTGGGCCTTAGAAGTGCTTTCCTGGTGACTTAGGATCAGCTACAAACTGTAACAGCTTGCCCTGGCACCCCTCTAGCTAATTCCTTCCTGGTGCTCCAGAGAGTGGCAGAGCCAGACATTGGCTCCAGTCCTCTTGCCCCTCAGGCCATAGTTTTCCCTCCTCACAGATGTGATCTTGATTCCTATTGGTTCCTGGCAGATATGCCAGCTCTGGGAAGACATTCTCAATCACCTAGGCTAAAGAAAGCCCACTGAACTCTAGTTTATAATGACAAAACAAAGCAACTTCAATTTTTAGTGTTTTCTTTCCTTCCATGTGTCTTCTCCACTGCCTTTTCTGATTTGTCCCAGAATTCCTCTAACTCATTTTTTTTGTGGTGCTTTGTAAATTTAACTTGAGGTTGAATTTATTACAGTATTTGGAAGCTACCTTAATTTTATAATTACGATTAAATGATTCATTCAGCCTTCTGTTTCTCGATGGATAATCTGGCACTCGGACAGATCTCCGCTATTAAGTGGTATTTATTTAATTATGATTTGCTGTAGAGCTGTTTAAGAGAAGGTCACTAGGTTAAAACCATTGTGCTGGCGCTCAGAGCCGAGGGTGTTTGTGCTGACTTACATTTGGGTGTGCTTTCCCTGACGCTGAGCTAGCACAGCCATGTTTATATTACACACACTCTCGGCACTGCTGACCTCCTCCTTCTTCTTTTTTTAAATCCCTCCAAGAAAGAGAAAGATGCAACTCAGACAAATGGCTCTATTTGATGTGATAGGTCAGGTCAAGATGGTCTGATGGCAAATACTTTCCACTTGATTTAACTGTAGTGGTTTCCGATCCTTTCTCCTCTCCCTTGCTCCCAAATTAACACTAAAGAGGCAGCCAGTAACTACAGAAGACCCAGAGTCTTTATAGCCCTTCCCAAGTCTTTCAGGCTGGATGGAGTCTCAAGGGGCTAAGTGAATGGATGTCTTGGACACTAAAACACCCTGAGAGTCCCCACTTTGTTTATGAATGAGTAGGAGGTTGGAAATCTGTGTAGAACCTTCTTGACGTGTTGAAAAAAGACAGAATTTGATGGCAATAAATATGGATGTGAAAGCTAGAGCAAGGCTTGGCATAAAATCCCCACTGGAGACGCCCTTCAGCTGACTTCCCATTCAGAGCTGGCTTGGCTTTGCATTCTCTGGGCAAACGTGAGGAATGCCAGTCTTTTTGCCAAAGGGGAACCGAGGAAGTAGATGGCATCTGTCTCAGCAGGACACCGTGATGGTAACCTTATCTAGAGCCACATTGGGGCTCCCCATGCCTGTTTGTTTATTTGTTCTCCTCCTGTTTGGAGACTTTCCCTGATTAATTACTTTCTAGCATTAGAGCCTAACTAATGTCTTGTCTGATTAACCAGTAATTTAGCCCTTGGTCCCAGAGGGTGGGCAGGGCATCCCGCCCGGGGAATGAAGGAGGAGGTCATTGGCTAGGGGCCTCTGGGATGCCAGTTCTGGGCTGGTTTATTTACTTTAAAGTCTTGCTTGCTATTCCTGCTGCAGTGACTGGAGACAGCTCCCCCTCCCCCCAAGTCCCATCCACTCTAATCGGCCTGCTGAAACAGCAGTAGACACAAGATTTAAGAACTGTTTTCTTTGAAAACTTCTGGTTCGACAGACACTTTGAGCTCACATTTCCCTGTGTTTCTATTGCACACCCTTCCCTGGGACTTCTGGGAGAACTTTCCTGAGTCTCCCAGGAGAGCAGCTGTTCTGTGACTTGGGGAATCGTGGACGTAGGGGGTTGATGGACTGGAGGTTGAAGAGGAGGTTTTACCCAGGCAGCCCCTGCATCTTCAGAATCTCCAGAGCATGCCAACGTTAACACATCTGAAGAGGTATTCAGTATCAAAGTCTCTAATATTTGGCTCCATAAACACGATACCGGTTGCAAAAACAAAGCTAAGGAGCTCGTGCTGATCACTTCAATAAGAGCTGTTTAATTATGAACGTTTGGGAAATGAAGTTACCAACAAGACCAGGAGTGCGCTGGTGTCTAAGCGTTTCTGCCCTCGGCATCCCGCTGCCAAGCCAGATTGTCCAGTCAGCTGAAAAGTCTGACCTTGAGCAGGCCTTGCCCTCAGCCCCACAGGAAACTACTGCCTTCCCAACAATCCCCTCCCACTGCAATGGTAGTGTTCAGGAACTGATTAGCCGCAGAACCATCAACCTCTATCAGGACCATTCCCAGGCCCTCCGAGAGCTAGTTTCCGTGGTGACCAGAGCTCCTGGGGGAATGGCAAGTGAGAAACCACTTATTGTTGGAGGGTAGTCTGTTGACCCTTTTCCTCTAGAAGCCAGGGTTCTAGGGTTGACTGATGCAGAGCTCAATTGTGAACAGGGAGACACTGGGTGTGACCATAGCACTCTAATGGTTTAGGAGATCAGAACTGAATTCTTCTGAACAACTTGTGGAGAAACAGAACTTTGTAAATGTTTCTGAATTACTCTTCGCTTACTTGGTGTGTTGAGGTATTTGCATAAAATGCAGTAAGTCGAGTTAGCCATACAAAATTTTAACAAAAATTATACTTGATTTTGTGAATGAAACAAAAAGACTATAAGGGCATACACAATGTCAAGGAATAAGATTTCTGTCATGGAAATATATGTATATATGCATATATATTATACTGTATATGTTATATATGATAACCAGTTTGTAGATATTTTTTATCATTTTATGAGTGTTTTATGTTTCATTTTTGTTAAAACCCTTGAATATACACATATTCATCAACAGCTAGGAATAGCATTCCTGCCCAAACTTGATAGTTGGGTTTTATAAAATAGGGAAAAACCCATGAACTACCAATGGACATAAGGCTATTAAACCTATGCATAGAAACCTATGCAACAACGTTTTGCTTCTTTTTGGAAAGCAAGACATGTGCAGCTGCTCCGTGGCATAATGAGAATGGTAATGAGACTAGACATGATGACTGTGAAATTATACCAGGTACAATATAGGGCCTGGTGTAGTGAAGAGGTGGCAGGCTGGCCTGCTTTTCATCCCGCCCAGCTCCTGCACGACTAGCTTATACCCCAAAATAGCAACACACAAATTGTATTCATTTAAGCAATGCCTGGCCCATTATATCTAGCCTC
>LOEQ01002223.1:135057-155647 GCA_001685075.1 Bramus lutescens | reverse complement strand
CGAAGTGGTGGCTTACCGGGAAGATTCTAACCTACATCCATCTTGGGCCAGACCCTCAAGCATCTGCCTGACTCTGCTTTCTTTCTCCCAGCATTCTGTTCTGTCTACTCCRCCYAYCTAAGCTGCTGTCCTATCAAAGGCCAAGGCAGTTTCTTTATTAACCAATGAAAGTAACAGATAGATGACCCTCCTACATCAGCCTGAAGAAATAGCTCACGGGAGAACAATACTTGCTGTATAGCCAAGAGTTCTTGAGTTTGGATGCCCAGTGCCCCAAAAGAAGCCAGGCATGGCCATTTGTGCCTGTAACCCCAAGCAAGGACAAGGGGTGAAGACAAGCTGATCCCAAGAGCTCCCAGGCCAGTCTGCAAAGCCCAAATTGTGAGTTTCAGGTTCCTTAAGAGACCTGGACTCAAAAGTTAAAGTGGAATATGCTAGATGACACCGGATTTTCTCCAGTAGACATCTCACGTGCATGCACACCCTCAGAAATGTTTATACACCCCATTCACACACCACAGCATACACACTAAAGCAAAAAGGCAACATACACTGCAGCAAGAAGGCCACACTTTTAAATGTATTTTCATCGAGGTTAGGAAAATGGTTTTGCTATTGCCTATAACTAACTGATCCTTTGTTTTATGATTTAAGTCATGAATTGAGGTCATCAAACAAGTAATAGAATTTTTGAGTCACTGGAAGTACCCTTGACTGGGGATGCTGTACAAAACAGAGGAAGAACCATAGACTGTGGGTTCAGCTCTTCCTCAAAGTTTTGTGCTTCTAGACCATGATCATCCCTGAAATTAGTTTTTATGTCCTATATGATATAGAAGACACAAGAAACATTTTGTGAAGCCTCAGTTTTTCAGGTTAGTCTAAAAAGATGCTAGGTATAAGTAGGCATTTCATCCAGAGAAGAGATAAAGATTAAAATCAGAAAGACATTGCAATTATGTTTTGTTTCATAAGCGTGCTCCAAAGAGCAATATGGTAAAGACTTTGTTCCTGGCATGGCACATCATAGGGAAGTAGTAAAAATTAATAAAAAAATCAAGGTAGATATAGCAGCAAGACAACATGCAATTGTGTTGAGAGCTCTGAAGTGAGGGTGGTATTTTAGCCCCTTTTCTTTTCTCTTGTAATTCCCATCGAAGAGATGAGCCCCTTTGCTGTACCCCATGTTCCCACCATGATGTACCACAAACACTAATGCAATTGAGCAAAATGACCAAGGATAGAGAGAGATGGAACATAATTTTCTCCTCACTATAGAAGACTTATAGTGAGAGGAAGCAGGCTACCACATGGCCCAAAGAACTTCTGGGAGTCACAAGTGGCTGGAGAGATAAAAGGCTGAAAGGAAGAGAGCCTTGGGTTTGTGGAAGATAAAGAAGGGATAGAAAGGGGAGGAGAGTTGGAGGGAGGGTCTCCTGGAGCTAAGCTTCAGGCCTTGGGGCACCTGACTGGGGAACATATGCCTATAACTTTTTTTTGTCTGACATTTAAAAATTCAGGTTCACTTAACTTTTTATGCATGGTAAGTAAAGTTAAAACAACACCTTAAATTCCTCTGGGCATGGATTTGTTTTCTCTCCAAATGATCGGAGTTACCGAGGGAAGCTTAGACAGAATGAAGGTTATTTGAGGTTCACTAGACCCAGTGGGAAAAACCCACTTAATCCAACAAGCTACTGGGACCTGGGGAGAGGCAGTGGAGTATTATTACCTATCCTAATGGGTAGAGGACCGCACTTGGTGCCTAGGAGCTGGCCTGTGCCAATTTTGACTGCAAATACCAGCTCTAACTTGTGGGGTCAGGAAAGGTGACCAGGCTTAAAATCCAGAAAACTTGTTCTTGATGCAAACTCTCTTAACGCTTATGTTTCCCGATTGGATTCATTAGCTTCCCTTAGTATGTTCTCTTATTTATTGAATGAGTAATACGATGCTACTATGATGAGTAATGCCAATGCCCCAAGACCATAGACAGAACAAACTAACAAGCTTAACACCATGTGAAAGAATTTTGCAAATATTGAAAAATGCTACAAAGCCAAGGTCTTCGTTTTATACAATTTAGTCACATGTAAATCCCTCCCAACTCCACATATGGTGCAGAACAATGATAGGCTTGGTTGTCGTATCTTTATGCGTCCTGTCCTTACATAGAAGAGGCTGGAGGGAAGACAGAAAGAGGAAGGAGCTTGTCCACAAAGTTACATGGCATGTTTGTGCCATGGTTAAAAGTACTATGGCATGGAGGGCTGGCTCCCATAGCTGATTTTTTTTCTTCTCATGCAACTGTCTTTGATGGCCAAGACACATAATTAGTAAAGTGGAATTCTTGAAATGGCTCTTTGGGGAGTGGCAACAGGTCATTGAAAGTCAGGTAGGGATGCTTAGAGAATACAGGTTTCAGGCCAGCCTGACTGCCTTGGTATCAGTCCTTATAGGGATGCACTCCACCTGCTGAACTCACTTGTGGCTGCAAGGTTTGGAGGACTGTAGGCCACACAGGGCTTTCACTGGGTAGTTTATATGGACAGACCTCATCTCTGTTTTGGAGAGGGAAATGTGACAATGTGGCTACAGCATTGCCAAAAACTGTTGGAGTCCACAGGTTCCCCGGGGAGGTGAAGCAGTGAAGAGGGGAGACTATAGAGATTGGGAGGAGTAAGATTGTGTTAATGGTTTGGGGGAGGATCCAGGATTGGAGTTCAGGTCTTAGAGCATTTACTTTATCTGACTTGTTTGAAATTCAAGTTCTTGCAACTTTTTCAGTCCCTCAGGAAAGACTAACCTTTGGTAAAGGTTCTAGGCTGGAAGAGTATCATGGACAGAGGATATTGTTTTCTACATCAGGAAGGGCTCCAGAGAGCCAAAATTGGGGCAGCTTCCTGCCCTTTGATCCAGGTTTGGTCTTCTTTAATGGACTGTGTTTGTTGGTCTAGAGGTGGAGGGACCTGGGAGAATAGAGCTGATAAATGAGATGGAATGAAGTCTCAAGCGATAGTCAACTTTCTTCAGAGCATCAGACATTTTATATGCTGAGGGTTAAGAGAAATCACATGAGAAAAGTTCTCATGAGTTTGAGCTGAATACAATCACAAGGGTAAGCTGCACATGACAAAAACATATGTTCTTCTATAGAGACAACTGAGTAACAACAGCGAGCAAAAATGAGTGATCTGAAGAAAACTCACTCCTATCTTCTACACCCAAGAGGAGCATGAAACACTTTCTGGAAACAATTCTATGTTTTGAAGAAACTGAGGTCACAAGACTCTTGTCTTTTTTTCTTGCGGTTTTTTTCCACAAGTACTCATAATTCCCCTCACAAGACTCCATTCTTGGACCACATCCCCACAGATTTGTAGGTACGGAGAATCCTGATCCAGGCATTGTACATGTGACATAACAGGCAATTAGCAACTAGTAGAGAGGAGGCTCTACATTTCAATATCTATATTCTATTTGATTGAATTTTTCTGCATTTAATATGCATCCTTGCATAGGATTTGTGCTTAACTTGTCCTTTATCTTCTACTTTCTCTTGGCTTTTACCCATGTAAATTTCATTTTTCAAAATATTTTCATGGGATAGATTAACTTAATATGTATATGTGTAGTGGGATAGATTAACTTAATATGTATATGTGTAGTAGATGTAGATCCTATAATTAGTCTTTTTCAGAGAAGGATACAAAACATATGGAAGTATGTTCCATAAGACTGGGAGTTAGTCCTAGGCATCTGGGCTCAGAGCTTGTAATCTAGTTACTAAATTGTAGAGCTGAGGCAGGCAGTATACAAAAGTATAGAAGGTGCAGACTCCTTGATTCTAATCCTGGACCTGCTCTTGTTGACTTACCTTAGAAAAGGGACCTTCTTTATGTCAGTCTCATCATCTAATGTAAGGGAAAAATTATTTTTGACTCTAGGTTTATTCTGAGGATTAAATTATTACATGGAAAGAAAATGTATGGTGCGTCACTTGGGTTGTGATGTGTAATTTTAACATCAGTCTGTTTGTAGTTGGCTGTAAGTATGAGCTCTCTGAGTATATAATGTGGGTTTGGATGCATGCTGTGTCATGTCTTAACTATTGAAAAACTATAAATTCATGTGGCATGAGTATAAAAAATTCTCTTCTCCTCCATGATGTCTTTACGTTTACCTGGTGGCAACTTTATCATAATTTCTGGGAAAAGATTTTGTGTCTCTCTCAGTTAAAATATTCTGATCAATTTATGTCTTATAAATATGTCTATATTGATTCTTTGAGAATTACTTTGGTCATATTCACTTTCTATTGTCTCCCAACTCCTCCCAGATACACCTAACACCCATCCAACTTCCATGTCAGTTTACAAAATAGTTCAGTGAGTCCGACTTGTGTTGTCCATATACTAGTAGATGTGAGGTCAACCTAACAAGGGCGTGCACTTAAAGAAAACTGACTTTACCTCCTCAAGAAGCTATGAGCTCTCAATAACTTTGCCACCATGGGTAGGTGGAGAGTCCATGCTCCCTCTATGCTACAATATTGATTATTGACTGCAAGTCTCATGCAGACAGCTACAGCTGCTATGAGATCATAAGCATAGTCCTATAATGTACAGAAAACACTTCTTTTGGGATCCTTTACACCCTCTGGCCCTTATAATCTTTCTTTTTCCATCATGTGCCTATGATGGTCCCCAAGCCTTGGGGAAGGGATGTGTGAGAGATGTTCCATTTGGGGCCGAACATGCTAAAGACACTTATTTTTTTTTTTACTTTCGCCAATTATAAGTTTTTGTCTTAATTGCTGTCTCCTGCACAGAGAAACTTATCTGATAAAGTCTAAGATGTGCATTTAGTGGGCAGTTTGAGACTACATCATTGAAAAGTAACACTTGTAGGCTCAATCCTAATGCCTATGAGCTCTTGTGGGTTATTGGTCAGATTTTTAGCATCAGACATGCATTTCCTCCTGTGGAAGGGACCCTAAATCAAATTAGAAAGCAGCTAGTTACCCTTTAATATTTGCGCCACCTTTGCACCCATGGCTGCACCATGCCATATCAGTTATTATTGTGTTTTATAGGGTTTATAGATGGGTGATGACTTTCCTCCAGTATCTTGTGTAGCACTTTCTGATATGAAAACTAGCCAGGAAGCTTCCTGGTCAATATCAACTTAATTTCTTCACATCCTGTGACCAACGTTTGTGGCTTATTCAATAACATGGTCTTAAACCCAAATTCTGGTAGCATCCAAGAGCAATGCAATAGTCTGTATTATCTTCATTTTCTCTGGACCCCTCTGACTTAAAGGGAGATATTCCTGACTTAGCATTGGGCCTTTTATTTGGCAACCCCAGGCTTCTGGGAGAAGCATTGCCCTCCACGTAGAATAGACCCAATCTAACTCTTTTATATGTATATGTTTAGAAAGTTTACAAGGCAATAGATTTAAATAGGACTTTTTAAAATAATTGTTAGTATTGGATATCTTGCCTCACTCCCTCAGCTGCCCTAACTTTGTATACCTTCCTCCATCCCACTTAAACCTCCCTCTTTAGTATTCTCCTTCTCCCCACCATCTCACCTGTGTCCCACTATCTCTCCTCCATTAAGATCCTTGTTCTCCCTCCCTACTAATTATACCTTTCTGGTTTGCTGGCTTCTAAAAGGACTCCAGTCTGGGGTGCTGAGCATATTGTCTGAGATGTTATTTTATTCTAGGTCTTTGCAATCTGAGATATTTTCATGCTCTCAGTGGGTGATAGACAGCACATTTGATTTTCAAAATCTTTCTTCTGCATGTACAGCTTGGGCTAGCACCTTCTTTTATTATGTAATATTGGGAAGAATCACATTTTAATCCATGCTGCCTCTACATCTGAGGAGAAGGTAAGAATGTTGGAATCTTCCTTGTCTATCTGGAAGTATCAGTATGGGGGGAGCATGAAAGTGATAACTGGGAGGAGCAAAAGTGTTGAAAACTAATACCCTAGAGAAATATTATCATTAATAATGTTCTTTAAAGTGTGAATCAGAAAATCTGAATTCATTAAACAAACAAGGATTTCTGTCTTTTAAAATAAACTTGTTGAATCTTAAATGGATATTGATTGATTTTTAGTCATTGAGTCAATTCTCTAGCCGGCAGTGACTTCCAAGATCACAAGGGTCAAAACACATGACTTTTTATTTAAGCAAAAATTTACTTTTATTAATACTCAAGTGTCTTCATGTTTTCTAAAGTGGTGTCCTCTAGTGAATGACTCAGGACAAGTTACTCACTGAACAGGACAGGAATATTTCACTTTGTCTTTTGGTATGAACTTTTAGAACCCTACAAAGAGGAAATCTATTTTTTTTCTGATTGCAAAGGAATTCAAGACCTCTATGAGAACCAAGAACTAATGAAACCAGTGATATATAAAAATGATGGTTGTTTTCAGTATTCTACAAACCAGTGTCTGATGAAAGATGTTTGGGAAGTACACACAAGCAGTTAGAATTTTTGGTTTGAGAGTATCTAGTGTCTGTTTGGTAGTAGGATTCATCCCAAAGTACTTATGTCCTTTGCCATGATTGTACTAGAATAGAGAAAAAACATGGAATTATGAATAGTTACATTTTATATCTTAATTTGGCATCTAACAAGTAAGCAACAAAATATATTTAAAGGGCAGAGAGTTGAATGTATGATTCCAATTCCCATGCTGTTTTGGAAAAGAGACTTACTTATTTTTATTTTATGAGTATATGTGAACATGTACTTTGTGTGTGCCTAGTGCCCTCAGAGGCCTAAAGAGGGAGGAGAGGGCATTGGGTGCCAGGATTGAAGTTAGAGTTGGTTTTAAGCTGCTATGTAGATGCTGGGAACCAAACTCAGGTTCTCTCTAAGAGCAGCAAATACTTTTAATTACACATTTTTCTCTCCAGAACTCCATTGTAAGTCCATTTGAAGTTTCAAATTATGACCTAAAGGTGTTTCATAGCACTGATTATTGCTGCTTCTACTTCTCCCAAACCCACCATCTCTTAGGACAAGACTGCACAGGTAAGAAGTTTGAGCCTTCCTTACCCTTTTCAGATTGTAATTCCAGATTCAAACCATATCTGGTCTTTCCTTTTCTTTGCATATAATATCCTGGAAAAGTAGACTATGTGTGCACATGTGTGCATGTGTGTTTATGCAGAGGGAACATGAGGGAATGGGTGTGGGTGTTACTATTATTTAATGTTGGCACAGAGGACTTATTGTGTGAGCCCCCTAGTGTGTTCCTGTCTTCCATTTGGTCTTTGGACAAATATTTATGGTCTTCCATTTTCCAGGAATTCTACTAGTTTCTGAGTCTATGCAGTTAATTAAATCCTGGTTCCTCCAGGTGCTTATATTGGGATCTCTTCCATTTGGAATACAGAGCATAAAAATTTTAAATTATTCATTATTATACAAAATTATTCCTTATTTGATACCCAAACAATGAGACAATCCATGTTTAAATGCTTTTTTTTTTAAAAAAAATTCATTTGGAAGTGCTTTCCCTATATAACATTACTTCACGTGGTGGTCTTAGTTTTATAGGAAAGGGTATTTTATGCAGATTTTCTTTATATATTTGGAGTCACTGATGAAGTGGCAAGGTTGGGTGATTTAATGGGTGGCAGAGAGATATACACAACATCTCTAGAAGGTGCCAAAATCAATATGAACAAGATGTTCACAATCACAAGTTTCAACATTTGGGTTCATAAAGGCTCTGTGATTATGTTTAGGACCAAAAGGCACTGTTTTTTTTATTTAATTATAATATTGTGGATTGAGCCATTGGCAGCAGAGCTTATCATACCATTCTCTTGCAAGGTAAAATAAAATGTGGTTCCTTCCACTTCATTCTACACTTAGGTTGTCTGTGGTCCGAGGTAGATTAACTCTGCTGATGAACTTCTAGGGCTAACGAGTCTTTAGAGGCAGTTCTGATTCTTAATTAGATCTCAATCACTCTCACATGAAGCCAGTGGGGTTTCATATTCATTAGTAGATGCTTCAACTGTGGGCCAACAATGCTCACGGAGAGAATCATCAGAAGACAAAGAAGAGAGGGAAGCGATGAGGCTCTGGCTTGTCCTATCACCTTTCCAAAGTAGGGATTCATTGTACTTTGTGTACTCACTTTATCTGTATGAAGCCGTCGTTCCGTTCAGGCTGTTGTGAAATGAACAGTGTGAGACTGGTAGAGTGCAGCTTGCTCTAACAATGCCCAGGGGTCATACTGGCAACTTATTTCTTTGTAGAGCAGTTTTACCGAAATACATGGATCATATAATACACTACCTACTCAAGTTTATAATCCAGTTAGTCTTACTATGTTCTTAGGGTTGTATAATACATACCACAATTACCTTAGAATATTTTTAATCACGTCAAGAAGAAATTTCTAAACCATTAGTGATTAGTCCCCAACCCATTCGTTTCTACCTTCCCTCTTGTCTCCTTGCCTTGAATCTCTCTTCTTCATGTTTCTGGTTCCCAGAAATTGATCAACCACTTTCATCTTCATATATTTGTCTTCTGACATCTTCCATCAGAGGTGGTGACCAAGTCTAGCCTCAAGAGATGACTCTGCTTTTAAAATATAAGCTAGTAACATTGCCATTTATTACTGTCAAATACCATGCACAGTATGTACAGAATTTTCTGTGCCATGCCTCATGACTGATAAGCAGTAGGCTTGTGTGGCTTTCTGTAAAAAATAAAAGTATGAATATACTCACCATGAATATGTGAGTAACACATTGTATTATGACCTTACAATAACTAAGCCATCACTTGGCAATGGGAATATTTTAGCTGCATTATAATCTTTGAGGGCACCATTGCATTTGTGTTCTAGCATTGCCCAAGCCATTGCTGTCTAGCATGTGTCATGCTTGCTCTATCAGTTCAAATTGACTAAGGCAAACCCCTAATGTAGATTCATTTTCTGGAGACAGGGATTAGATCCATCCTTCTCTACAGATCCCTTGTGTACAGTAGAGGTTTGTTAGGCTAACATGATATGCATACATTTGTATAGGAGAATTTTTGGACAAAAGACTTCCTGTATAAACTGAAAAACAACAATAATTTGACATCACAATGGAGATGTGGACCCCGTCTTTCTATAGGTGAGCTTGTGACCCTGTCCAGTAGTGTGTTCACATAGTCCTTTCAGAAAGATCAAAACTGACTAAAAAATAAAGGGCCATGGAATAGAATTTTACTCACAGTAATTATTTCAGAAAAGTTCCAACACTGTGGGCATTGGCCGTGTCATGGCCTGGTGAAGGTCAGTTCTTAATCAGTCTCACATAAGATATATTAAACCAGCATGGCATAGTTATAGCTTTGTTATTCATCAGTAAGCAGCACTATGAGATGATATTTTCTATTAGATAGTCTTTAACAGTAGGATATGCTTTCCATTCTCTTGATTTTTCTCTAGTTTCTTAGTGTATTTTTTGTACAAAATTGTGGGTTTCAGTGTAGTGTTTCATACATGTACATACCACATTTCAACATGTTACTACCAGCTTACATTCTTCCATCTCTTGCCTCCTGTGTGTGCTACATCTCATCAAACACTCCATATCCTTTAAATTTCTCCTCTCCACCCAGTTGTCCTTCCTCTATTTCCTCCTCCCCCTTTTCCTGCTCTTCCTCCTTCTATATACCTTTCACATGAGAGAGAAAGCATGAAATATTTGTCTTTTTCAGTCTGCCTTATTTAACTTAACATGATTTCCCAGTTACATTCCCCCCTGAAATGTCCTAATTTCACTCATTATGACTAAATAAATCTCCATTGTCTATGTATACCACCCTTTCTTTGTACATTCATCTGTTGATGGATGTCTAGGCTGAGTTTATAACTTAGTTATTGTGACTAGTACCTGGGTTCTAGCTCTTGATTCGTCTCACAATGCTTCTGGTGGTGTGGTACTTCCATTGCCAGCATTGGCTGACTCTCCATCAGGGTATGCTGTTGGTTGATATTTGTCAGTTTGGACTTAGATATCCTGGTTGAATCAAAGCTCTCAGAAAGCAGACTTTTAGACTGTACTTTCCCAAAGGCGATCCAAGCTTGCAAGACACCCTTATGTATGATTTTTCTTAATATCTTGAACTTTTCACAGTGAACTTCTTGGATAAAATGACATTACTCCAACCAAACCAGCTTCTTGCCAAGATCTTCCATAAAATACTTAATAGAACTGCCGTGTAAACATTAACCATATGTGGCTTTTCTGTTGGTGAAGTATTCACGGAAGGGCTCATTTTTCTAGAAAGGTAGGATACGGGTTGGCAATTTTTTGGCTGCACTTAATTGAAGTGAGCAAAGAGACTAATAAACAAGTATTGGAAATTTGCAAAAAGATTCATGTACTTACTGGCTCTGTAGGAAGAAGGAGGGGCAGGTAAGGAGCTGTGGTGATGTGTTCTTTGTCAATGCAACACTGAGGACATTTTTCAGTTATTCTTTCTATTTTGAAAGGACACTGCCTATTAGACACTTAGGATTTACGAAAGTGACTCCCAAAGACCCCATTTCTAACGTAAGCAAAGCTATAGTTAGAAGAACTACCACCCCTTTCTTCCTTCTCAGGTGCTTGTGGGTGTGAAGAAGGGTAGTGGAAAGAATAGGACCCAATTCTGATCTGATACAGATCAGCCAAACCCATTCCCAAGCAGATGCCCAAGACCAAAAGGCGCCCAGAAGCAAATCTGGAAACACCAGTAACATGATGCACACTTGGGGGATGCTTTGGGGCTCACTTCTGACAGGGACAGAAGGCTTAGGAAGCTGCTGCACCCCCTCAGAACCTCAGAATCACCAGCACCCCAATCAGAATGTAAAAAGCTCTGAATTTGAAGTTGATGTTAGGTGTTGTGTATGGAGCATTTATACCTCAGTGTGTGTTAGCCTGAGATGTCCGTGCATTGATTAGCATCTGTTAATCACCTGTGCACAGAGCATCAAGTGAAACATTGTGGGGCCACGCTTCCAAAGTGATCGATCTGGAATATGGAAAAACAACACCATAGAGGAATCTCCTGCATTTCTGACAATAGAGGGGTGGGTCAGTGGAGGCAGCAGTTGCCAGGGAAGACTTCAGAGGAGTTAATGTAGGGATGATGAAGACATGCAGCAGGAGGTGGACCTTACTTCCTTACTTAAGCACCTGGAGCTAGGACAGCACCATGGTGGGGCTGGGATTCTTACCTAAGGTCATCACCTTGAATTTGTAGATGAGTGTTTACCTCCCTGTGGAACAGACATATGGTTTCTATATATCTCTTATGACCCCAATTATTAGTTGTTATATGCTTCTGCAGGCTTAGAGAATCCATGGTTCAGGGTCTATTCTCTCTGTTTACCTTGAGCAGCCATGTTTGATCTCTCTAGATTATCCCTGGACCATTTCGGAGACAAGAGGGAATTTCTTAATGGGGTTAGAGACTGTATTTTAAAAAGTAAGATATTAAGAAAATAAGAAAACTACTGCAAGATTTTGAAATTTGACAGATGCAGACAACATTCTCCATCGCTACGATGAAACTTTGCCCAATTTCTTGGACCTTTAAATACCACAGATAAGCTTAGCTTTCTGGCTGTCGGGGAAGGGGTGCACATAGAGATCTGTGGAGGCTCAAAGTGACACCCGGACAGAGGCTGCCAGGGATTGGGGTTTCAAGTCCAAATCCCCCGCTTTCTACTAATTAGCTTGATGTTAACCCTCTGCTGTAAGATTTGGCTTCAGCAAATCCAGTTGTATTAATAAATTTAGCTTCAAACTCAACCTTACGGTGTGATAGTTTCATAGGTAAGTTCACCTCTCTAAATTCCCACTCTGTTCTTTGTAATGTCAGAAGAAATCTCATCTAGAACCCAACAGGATTTTTAGGTCTCACACTTAGTTTTATTGGCTGCATTTTACCCTAAGAATAATCAGAAAGACATGTCTTAGTACCTTTAATTTTCACAGAGAAATATCCAATGAGTGTTTCAGACAAACAGAGAGGAATGCGAAGCCGCATTAACAATGATTCATTAATTGGACATGTACATAGGGTAGTGCATCCACCAATGACCAGGAGAGAGTTATGGTAAAGATCAAATCAATGGATCAAAAAATCTTGTAGTTCTTTGAGTCCTTCTATGTTGTCAAATGGCAGTGGGATGAAAGGACAGATATTAGGTATCTGTAATGCCACAAAGATCAACTATACAAACATTTTTATGGAAACCCCATCAGAGTCTAGCCATATCTGATTTCTATACTAGCCATATTTCTTACATTATTTTAATTTTTAAATTTCATACATGTGTACTATCTTAGGGTTTCTATTGCTGTGAAAAGACACCATGACCACAACAACTCTTATATAAGGGATACATTTAACTTGGGTGGCTTATAGTTTTAGAGGTTTAGTCCATTATCATCATGGTGTGCTGTGGTGGTGTGCAGGCAGACGTGGTGCTGGAGAAGGAGCTGAGAGTCCTATATCTTGACCTGCAAGAAACAGAAAGTGAACTGAGACTCTGGGTATAGCTTGAGCATAAGAGACCTCAAAGTCTGCCCCCACAGTGACACACTTCCTCCAACAAGGCCACACCTACTCCAAAAAGCCACACCTTCTAATAGTGCCACTCCCAGTGAACCTATGGGGCCATTACATATAAACTACCACATATACAATGTACTGTGACATTTAGTCCCCTATACCTTGTCTTTTACCATCCTACTCCCGTTGCTCCCCAATCTCTTCCTCTTTCCTGCCTTCTTTTGTGCAGGTGGCCACAGCTGCTGTATGTTCATGTTTGTAATGGCCGTGAAATCTAGAAGATACAATTTTATAGCATTCTTCCTGTTTTTTTTTTCCTCAAATTCTCTCCACTTCCTCTTCCACAAAATTCTACCAGCCTTGGAGACAATAGTATAGGTATCTCAGTTTTGACTGAGAACCCAGTAGTAGCTTATTCTCAGCACTTAGACACGTTAAGAGTCTCTGCATTAACTCTTCCCTGCCACAATGAAGCTTCTCAGACAAAGGCAGAGTGGCACCAGTCCATTGGCATAACGATAAATATCTAGGAAGCAATTTGGATACATGTTCACTTATGAAAATATAAATAGTGTGTTCTGCTTTAGGGCTTGTGATCCCCCTCATCACAGTCACAGGCTTTTGACTGTCACATCATCAGGGTGTGTTCCACTCCATGGAACAGGCTTTGTTAAATATTTGCAAAAAAACACTGTTCGGCGAATCTTATTTTTTCTATTTGCTTTTATTCAGATGCTAGAGGTACATTTCTTTTTAGCTTTGATGTCTCTTAAGGGTTACTTCTGGTGCCTACAGCTTCTGAAAATCTTTTCCATGGCCAAGGATCTATGTCTGGTTGACAGGAGAAGAGTTTAATAATAAAGAAACTGGATTTAGAGGAGGGGAGTTTAAAGTAACCAATAAGGGTTATGTATCCATGACTTGGGAACCATAGAAAGTCATAACGTCTATGAGTGACACAAGGGAACTGTGACTTATGGAACTGGGTAAGATCTCATATTGTAGGAATTAATTGACAGAACGGGAACTGGAACTCAGGTGGCAAAGACAAACCCAGAAGAAAGAAGGTGAGAGAATTCAAGTGTAACAGAGGCATAATATATAATCCAACCTCTCTTTCTTTGTCCTTTCCTTTTCATCTGGTGCCTCCATGGATCATAGTAAAATAGACCTACAGCCAGATTAGAGAGCTGGGTAGATAACAAGGGCTGTGGGAAACCAGATAACCACCACAATGATTATATATTAATACACCTGGAAAATACATCAATAGGATTCAGCAGTCAGTCAGTGTTTTTGTGGAGCAAAGAGTACCAGACATCCACATAATCATAGTCCTGCAAAAATAAAGGAAAAAAGAAAAAGGAAGAGAAAGAAAAGAAATAAGCTGACAAAAACCAGGAGTCAAGGGTCTTTTGCCCCCTAGTTGAGGTCATAAAAGAGAGTGACTGCCAAGTCTTGCCCAGACAAGGTAAAACAGTCCTTTAAAAACCCTGCTTCATCAAAAAGTCTGTCAGATATTCTAGGCCTGTAGACCAAAGATGGATGCCCCGATGTTGCTGAGGAACTTTGGGTGACTGTCCAGGCAGCCAGCTGTTTCTGTCATTTTTTTTTCACAATTGTTCAGAAGTCGTTTGCTCACACTTCTTGCTTACTCAGTAATATTTTACTCTTGGCTCTCTGAGGGAGTTGAAGACTAGATAGTTATGGTGTTCCTTGTTTACAAGATACAAAAAGTAATTTATGATGGAAAGTAAATCAGGTAAAATTTGACTCACAAGATAGGATAGTCATGGAATATTTTCTCTGAATTTGTCAAATGCAAATGGACTAGACATTGCTGATGAATTTATTGCCTGTACATTTTATATATAGTTATTGTACTTATTATTGTATATAGTTTTTCTTACATTAGTTATAGCTTTCTTTTTTATTTTAGACAAAAGAGGAAATGTCTTGACATTTTATTTATGTTTTAATAAATAAAGTTTGCCTGAAGATCAGAGGGTAAAACTAAGGGACTAGAGGCTAGGCAGTGGTGTCACACACCTTTAATCCCAGGTTTTGGGAGACAGAGGCAGATGGAGTTCTGTGAGTTCAAGGCCACCTTGGGCTGCACAAGATCAATGCAGAAACTGATCCAGGTGGTGGCTCATATCTTTAATCCCAGTTCTAAGGAGTCACACCCCTTTAATCCAGTGCTAGAGAGGAATATAAGACTGGAGAAGACAGAGGCTCAGGGCTCAGTATGCCGTCGCCCAGCCTTGGTAAAGGTAAGACTTGTCTAGCGGCTTGACTGTTTTGCTTTTCTGATCTTCAGCTTGAACCCCAATATTTGTCTCAGGGTTTTTATTATTCATGCTACACAGAACCTCAGTTCTTTTCCCATTGTATCAGTGATAAACTCCAGGGAAAGCTAATATGGGGAGGGGAGTGGAAATATGGAAAGAAATATGGAAATAATATGGAAAGAAAGGCCTAGTTTCATTGTTTCTATGCCTAATTTGTGGTGTAGGCAGACCTGCCTGAGAAAGCTAAGAAATTTCATCTTTCTGAGTGGGAGCTCTGGGCATTTGTCATTTATTGAAATTGAATACTCTTTGGTATCTTTCATTGCCTGCTTCACATCTTTTAACTGGCACATATGAGTTTCTCTAGAAATATAATTAAACAGAATACTTCAAAGAAAAGCAAAGTTGCAAATAGCAAAGTGTCATTTAAGCCACTTTCTCCTTTTGCAGGTTGAGCAACTGCACAGTGCTCCATAGTGAGGGTGAAGAGAGAGGCAGGAGTGTGTTAATGGTTGCAAGGCTGGCTGGCCATTGCCAAATGGCTCAGTGCGGTCATCAGGGCACCCACACTACTCTTGGGATGCTTTCACTGGCAGGTGGATGTTTTCTGACTAGAAACTGCCAAACATCATTCTGCTATTCTCAAGGGTCCCTGAGTCTCTCTCATTCTTTCTGGATGCTCCAAGAAGAATGGGACATTTCTCTCGTCTCATGGAGTTCAGGTGGCAAACCTTCTGTGGCTCTTGCTTAGTGACTCAGGCTGCTTCAATACTCACAACTTGACCACGAAGCCAAACACTCTCTCTTTGCAATAATGGAAAAGGAGTTGGCTTTTTGTGGGAACCGACCACAAACTAGTCATTGTTTTGAGCAATTTACATTGACTAATTGAGTTCTCAGGCACACCCTATGAGATAGATACTCTTATGATGTCTGCTTTTCCTCACGAGGAACCTAAGCTAAGGCTTGCTCAATTTCAACGTGTTAGTAATTAGATATGCTGAAATTTCAATTTCAGTATTTTATTGCTCAGCCCTCTTTCTTGACCATGGAGCCCTGGGTGCCTCTTTTTGCAGTATTTCCTCAGCCTTTTGTCATATTATTGTATCAATAAAGACTATTTTTCTCTTCTGGGTCTCCTCTAATACTTAGCTCTAATTAACCCCTGTCTGCTTCACAAAATAGGGATTACTTGTGGCATTAAAGGGACTGATTATTCTCTATGCTGTGTCATCTTCAGCCTCTAATTGTGGCCTCAGACTTGACAGATATGGCTTTCACCAGCCCCTTAACTGAACATCTTAATGCAGAGAACAAATTGCAACCTTGAACCTCACAGTTCAAAGTGTACTAATTGGTTGGACCAGTAAACATTACACCATGTTCTGAGGCGTGGTAGAACCTAGCCAAGATTTTCCAGGAAGACCATCACTTAGCTATTGTTAAAATGTGAGAAAGCACAGTATCTATAGCAAAACTGTTTTTTTTGGTCCTCACAGGGCTTGCATCAACTGAAAAGCCAGGAGCTCTGAGTTTGTTAGCTGGGCTCTGTTGCCAATTACCTGTATGGCCTTGGTATTGCCCCCGCCCCCATCTGAAGTTAGTAGATTGACTTGGATTCCTGAGTTCTTTATCAGCTTTAAGATCCTATAACTTATTAGGATGAAAACAAATTGGCCCTAATTAAGGTGTTTGCTACATGGATGTTCCAAGACAGATTTAAATCAGGAAATTAAAGATACGAATAGAATTAAAAATAACAAATAGCAGCAGGAAAGATGCCCTGGGTACCAAGACTGAGCAGTCATTAATGATAAGTACTGTGTTTGGAATCCTTCTATCCCCTATGGTGCAGCTAACATCCATCTGAGATTCCATGGACTATGTGTCTCAGCTTTTTAACATTTGCCTTTAGGGCATTAGTAAGTACATGCTATTTCTAAATGAAGCCTACCTGGAGATATTTCAGTGACTCATGGGTTTGGTGAATTCAGAGCCTCTGGGCTGCTCAGTCAGGGTGAGACTGAGTCTATAAGCCAGGGCTCCTGACGTTCAATTCAGTACATTGTTCATGAATCATTCCACTTCTGCCAATGGCAGTGGCCCTTCATCCTGCCATGCAGACAGTACTCTGTAGTATAGACTTTTCTTTACAAGCACAACCCTCTTGGCTCCCTTTGTCCCTGTCAGGGAAGTAGGAATGGTAGAACTGTCGCCACAGTAATAGTAAACAAGACAGGAAATGTTTTGCCCAAGAGCAATGCTAGCTAGGGGAGAGCTGTACTGGTTCTTTCATCAGCTTTCTGGGACTGTGACAAAACACCCAAGGAATCAGTGGAGGAAGGAAAGACTGAGTCTGGCCCTTGGTATCAGAGTTTGCAGCCCCTGGGTCTGTTGTTTATGGTCCTTTAGAGAGGCTGGACATTAGTGCAGGAAGCTGTGGTAGAAATCTTACTCTTACCGGATGGCAGCCATGGTGGGGGCAGAGAGAGAGGGTCAGAGGGAGAGAGAAGGAGGGAGAGAGAGGAAGAGAGAGGGAAAGAGAGGGAGGGAGGAAGAGAAAGAAGGAGGAGAGAGAAAGAGAGGAATAGAGAGGGAGGGAGGAAGAGAAAGGGGGAAGAGAGAGGGAGGGAGGAAGAGAGGAAGAGAGAGGGAGGGAGGAAGAGAGGAAGAGAGAGGGAGAGAGGAAGAGAGAGAAAGAGTAAGAAATGGAGAGAAGGAGGAAGAGAGAGATGGTGGGAGGAAGAGAGGAAGGGAGGGAGAGAGAAAGTGAAGGCAGGAGGGAGAGAGAGAGTGAGGCAGGAAGAGAAAGAGAGAAAGGGAGGGAGGGAGAGAGGAGGAAGGGATAGATAGAAAGAGATAGAGAGGAAGGGAGGAAAAAGGTGGAGGAAGTAAGAGAGTGGAGGAAGAAGGAAGAAAGGAAAAGGGAGAGGATTGACGGGTGGGGAAGGAGGAAGGAGAGGGAGAAAGAGAAGGAATACAACACCAGCGTGAGTGACCCTGAGGACCTAAACCTCCTAGTGAGGCCCTTGTATTTGTTTCCACTTCTCAGGGGTTGATTCCACGAAAGGCTGAAACCATTGCTTATGATCCAGTCACCTTCCAGAGGCTCTGCTCCTGAATACTGCTGCACGGGGCGGGGGAAAGGGGTGAATCTTCAGCACATGAGCTTTTGTAGCATGTTTCAGATCTAAGCCATTGTAACCTGGATCTCAGTTTAGCAACACCTGGCAACTAGTGTTTGCATAGTAACATCCTGGTGCTCAGGGCTCTGAGGAAATCCAGTGGTTTATTCCAATATCCCGGTGGTTCATGTATTTCAGGAGATGAGTCAGTGCAGAATGTTCCAGAAAGCGCATTGTGCATGTGTCACAGTGGCTATCTGATGGAAGTTCTGAGAGCAGAGTACCTGAGGGTGCCAGCGCATTATTCTCACTGTGGGCTTGAGGATGGACTATCAGTATCTCAGTCTCAGATATTTTTGTTAATTAAAAATTATCATTATGCATGTTTTTTGTGTGTGATATTTATGCATGTGTGATGTGTGTATATAGGTGTAGCCAGGTGTGCGTGGGGGTCAGAGGACAACTTTTGGAACAGTTCAGGTTGTTAGGTTTGAGGCAAAGTCTTACATGTCCTGGGTCACCATGAAGCACTCCTCCTTTTGGGGATTAATTTTTAAGGTTATCGTATAAGACAATGGGTTTCATTATGGCATTTTCATACATATATGTCATTATACCTTGTTCTCATTCACTCTTCTCACTGCCTTCCACTGTCTGCCCCACCTGCTGGTCTTGTTCCTCCCTACCCCAACTTGTTTTGGAGAAGGTACTACAGGCTGCTAAGAATAGTGCATATTCATATCTGTTGAATGAAATATTCTGTAGTTATTTCTGAAGTCTGGCATACTAATGATGTTCTTAGAATATGAAGTTTACTTGTTGATTTTAGTTAAATGAACTATCACAAGATAAAAATGGGGTGTTGATAAACTATAATTATCAGGGATTGTATGACTTTTGTATCCACTGGTGATTTGGATACAAAACTATGAAAGTATACACCCTAAAATTTGGTGGCCATATATTTAAAATTAATATATATTCCTGATGATTTTGCTTATTAATTTATAGTAGCCTCATTTTCTTTGGCTTACTGTGGTATGACATCTACTATATAGTTATAGTAGCTATAACAGGTTGTCTTCATGCCCAATTTTCTTGATAGCTTGAATTCTGTTCTTTTGTTTGTTGTATTACTTGACTGGTAGAATTATTATTGTTCTATATTCTCCTATGCCCCAAACATTGTTAGAGGGGTTGCTGGTTTACTGTTTCAGACATTGCCCTAGTTTTATGTCAACTTGACACAAGCTGGAGTCATTAGAGAGAAGAGAGCCTGAACTGAGAAAATGCCTCCCTAAAATCTAGCCACAAGCAAGCATTTTCTTGATTAGTGATTGATGTGGGAAGCCCCAGTCCATTGTGGTTCTTGTTCTGTAAGAAAGCAGGCTGAGCAAGCCAGTAAGCAGCTTACTCCCTCCATGGTGTCTGCATCAGCTCCTGCCTCCATGCTCCTGCTTTCTTGAGGTCCTTCCCTCACTGCTTTTGATGATGAATGATTAAATGGAAAAGTGAGTGATATAAACCTTTTCCTTCCCAAGTTGCTTTTGGTCATGGTGTTTCATCACAGCAATGATAACTCTTAAGACTGATAGGATGAATTCTCCTGTTGTTCTTTCTTGTTCATCATTTTTTTTCTAATAAAATGTATTACTTTCTGTGCTCTTCCAGTGCAGACTCCATGCATGGTATTTCTTTAAGTGTTTCCTGAAGTCCTGGCTTGGTTATTCCATTCCTTAGCTTGTACTTTAATTCAAATTTCCAGTTCCCTATCAATTTTAGAAGATAGCTTTGCTGGATTTAGTCATCATAGTTGTAGCTGGTTGCTTCCATGGGATGAACACATGGTTCCATCCTTTCCAGGCCTTCTGAGTTTCTGATGAGAGATCCAATGCTAACTATTCTCACCTATTTGTCTTTGTAGATGAGCTGGCCATTTTCCTTTACAGATTTGATATTGTTTATTTGTTTTCCATCTTTGATATCTTGACCACAGTACTCTGGGGAGAGTCTACTTCATTCGGACTTTACAGCTAGGCAAACCTTCCCATTATGTATCATGCAAGTCCTGGGACTCAGACAGATGATTTTTTTTTCTGAGGAAATGAGATTTTGAAGCAGCTTTAGCTCTTTTGAGCACAGCAGGGACCTTTCATCAAATTTAGCTGTGGGAACCCTTTCCCTAGACCACATAGCTACTGAAAATGTCATCAATCAATCAACAAATATTTCTCAGGACAGCAACTTGAGAATTAAATGAGGTCATGGATGTGGCAAGTTAGGAGGCAGTATGGTACAGAGTAAGGGCATGGACTTTGGAGACATTCATAAATATGTTTGAAGCCTAGTACTACTACTTATAAGCCATGTAAGCTTGACAGAATCGTTTAAGTTCACCAGTCTCTGCTGTTCTGTCTGCAAACTAGGGCAAGTAACTACCTCCTCATAGGGGAAAACCCCAATTTTCTGTACCGTTTTCAATATGTAAAAAATTAAAAAGTAAACTTTTGTAGTGATAGGGGAGCAGGCCTGCTTTTCATCTGGCCCAGCTCCCACATGGCT
>LOEQ01002223.1:117167-129417 GCA_001685075.1 Bramus lutescens | reverse complement strand
TTTATTAACCAATGAAAGTAACACATAGACAAATGACCCTCCTACATCAGACAGCCAATGCACTTAGCTGCTGAGTTGTCTCTCTAGCCTTGGAATTCCTTGTATAGCAGGTCATTGTTTACCCCCATGAGATGTTCAAGTGAATAGGCTATTGTACTGCACAGGTGTCACCAGGGGATTTACTTAAGATGGGGAATCTGGTGCAGTGGGTAGGGGATAGGACCGAGGATCTGCGTTTTCTAAGAAACTTCCCAGGGTCTTCTAGTGCTGATGGTCCATAGACAGTACTTTGAGTGACAAGTCTCAGTTTCTGAGTCTCACCTGGAAGAATTCCACCACACTCATGAACAATGTGCAGTATGTTTTTCTTCTGTTAAATAAGATAATAAGAAGGTCCGAATGATAATAATGTGTGTGGAAACCAGAAGCAACTGTAGTTTTGCCAGTGATTGGAGCATTAATTAGCAGTTCTAAGGAACTGACAACATTCTGCTGGGGTGGGAAGAGAGAAGGCCTTTGAGTTTTATCTTCAAATTCTACTTCTATTTAGCTTTAAGCCCACAGGGGTTCAGTTTTCAACTTCTTGTATAGAGACAAAAAGGAACACGATGAGACAGCCATCTCTACTTTGGTTTTGGAGATTTTGGAAATCAAAAGAGAACTATTGATATACTTTATGAATTCTAAAATATTAAGAGTAGTGGTTATTGCTCTTGCCCATGCAAAACCATGAAGAGTCTGAACAGTAGCTACTGAGTACGCGGACATTCAGGACTGCCGATACGTAATTAAAGCCAGAGTTCTTAGAGAGCTTCTGTGAGAGTCCTTCGTTTTTCAATTAATAAAATCCCTGACTCAGAGCTGAGATTGCCATAGGTCTTTATGAATTACCTAGACTTGATATTCATAGTAGGAAATATTTTATAAGCTGTCTTCATTAGATATTCTGAATGTGTTAAACTACAGGTGTTAAACTGAATGATTCTGAAGCTAGACTATAGTGGTTCAGTTATTTTGATAATGTATGTATATGTTCCCATCATCATCATACCCATATACATACAGAGACAAAATATAATTACTCAGTACTTGTGGTAATTGCAGTACAGGTAAAACTTAGGATGTGGAATGTCCTAGTTGGCTGTCTATTGTTAACTAAATATTGTTACCTGTAGGCAGGCAATGTTCCTTATCCTTCTTTTTAAATTTTAATTTCTTTTAATTTAATTTTTCATTTCATCCACAGTTCTCCAGCCTATTCTACACCCCTCCCTGTTACCCCATCCACCCACCCACATTGACTCATCCCAACAGATAAGGGCTCCCATGGGAAGTCAACAAATTCTGGCACATTAAGCAATGGGTTAACCAAGATGTGAGAGTTAGCCAATAAGAGGCTAGAACTAATGGGCCAGGCAGTGCTTAAATGAATACAAATTGTGTATTGTTATTTCAGGTGTAACGTTAGCTGTGCAGGAGCCGGGTGGGATGAAAAGCAGGCCAGCCTGCTGCTCCTATCACTATAGGCTCCTCCCATATTTATGCTGAAATTTTAATTGGTTTGATCTTGTGAAGGTATCCAATAGGCAGTGACTAATACTGTGATTTCACAAATGCAACAACACAGTCATGTACAGAAGATGCTACTTCACAGCATCCTTCCCAAACTTGGGTTCTTAAAGTATTTTTTTGCCCACTTTGGTCTTTCTATGGTTTTCTGTGCATTGGTTAAATAAAGAGGGCTTCATGGCCCTAGAAGAGAACTTAACATGTGGACAGACTCTCTATATCCAAAGTAGAAGGCTTGCTTGTAAATCTCTCTCACTTAGTTTAGAATTTAGGTGAACAAATTATTCATGCAAATTGTATTTTTAGCTTGCTAATTAAGTTTCTTTAACATAAAGTACTCTCTAGCTCATGTAGATCATTGGGCAACTCGTTAACTAATAGCTAACATAAACTTCACAGTTCTCAACTAATCTCTTGATTATATAAGACAGTTAAGTAGAAGAAAGAGAGGAGTAACAACCATACCTGATAGGAACATGGTTGGCAAGCCTTAGCTTGAGAAACAGTATTCAACATACAGCAACATCTCAAGGCTTTTCTGTCTTTCCATTAACAATTATAATTAAGCTTAGAAATCATGCAGTATTAGATAGTCAAAGTGCTAAGAATAAGACACTGAGTACTCATCCCTAAACAGGGCAGCTACACTAAGCATTTCCCCACTAAAACTCAGAGAACATCGCGGAAGGGAAGGAGGAAAGAATATAAAATCCCAAGGCTGGGGAAGGCTATTGGGATAATAGTGTCTTTTGGACACGGGGTGGTCTTTGTGCTCATGAATCACAGAAGCCATGATTGCCTGCAGAAGACATTCACAAGATCCAGCCAGCCAAAATCCAAGCATAAACACAGCAGATGTTCTCCAGGCCTTAGAAGCTATCTGTAGTGGGTAGTAGCTTAGAAAAACTACTATCGGTTAAGGAACCTTAACTGAGGGATTTCTGCTTCTAAACTGGTTTGTGGACATGACTGTGGGAACATTTTCTTGATTAGTGTTTAATGTGGGAGGGCCAAGCCCACATAGGCAGTACCATGCTTATGCAGGTGATCCTGGGCTGTATAAAATGTTGATATGCGGCATTGAGGAATTTAGTATCCATATACAATATGATCAGTTTTGATGCCAGGGTTCTTGCCTTAACTTCCTTGGATGATGGACTATAACCCATAAGCCAAACCAACCCTTTCCTTCTTAAGTTGGTTTTAGTCACAGTGGTTAGTGTGGCAATGGAAAACAAGCAGTATTTATTGAGGATGTGGCCATTGGTAGTTTCCCAGACTTCAGTACCCCATACCCATGCACAAACTTGCATCACTAAATGCACTTAGGGCTTACTTAGTGAATTATTAAAAGAATGAAATGAAGTTGGGAACGGAGTATAGTCATGAAGGCCATGGTTTAAATTGAAGGGGAGAGATGGAAGTAGATAAGATCATATTGTATATGGATACTAAATTGTCAAAACAAAAGAAATTTAAGAGTTCCAAACTATAATTTTAAAAATAAAGAAAGTTACATGGTACCCGAAGAAAAGAAAAAGAAATAACACAGTGAGAATTAGTTAAGAATGGCATACCTGTCCTTTCCCTTTAATTCCTTTCTTTCTGCCTTGGCCTGGAACAAGATGGCTATTCTTCAGAGAAGGAAAACCCAGTGAAAGTCATGCAATGTTTCCATTGATATTTTTGGCAGTGATGGTGAAAATTCTAGACTGAAATGATATTGTATGAAGTCTGGACTAATTGCCATGCTAAAGTAGAATGGATTTCCTCTCTCCTTGCTGTCTGGATCAATTCTTGGAGGAGTGAGAGAATTTGGTCTCTCTGTTGAAGCAGCACATTGTAATGATAACACATAAGAGAGCAGTCTGGCTCACCAGGCTTTTCCAACTTAACGCTAATGTGAGCTTCAGGAGGGCTTTTGCAAAATAAATAGAGCTTATTGAGGGTTGTCAAGAAAAGTTCCAGATTTCATTGAGCAAAAGTGGAATGTTTAATACTCTACTGTAAAAATAAAATAAAAATAAAGAACCCGCCTTGGAATTCTGAATCCCACCTGTTAAATTATTTGTCCTTCAATAGAAGGAGGAATGAAAGGCGCATGTTTAACATCATTTTGGACCAATTTTTGGTGGCAGGAAACCAAGGTAAATACATTTTTCCTGATGTAATTGTTGATATTAGTTCAGCTCATGTGATGCCGTGTGATGCAGGCATAGCTGAGTGAACCAATTCACTTGAACCTGTCCTCAACTGGACTTGGAATGATAATGGAAAAGCCTAAAGAGTATAAACGCCTACTGTCCAGGAACCCTTGATATTTTAGGGAATCCAGCCTTAAGCATTACTCTGTGAGCATCCCTTTGGAGTCTTGGCCTTGATTCTCATTTGTACCCATACATGTTTAGAGATATTTATCTTATTTCCTCACCTGGTTGTGTTTAGATTTTTAAAAAATTATTCATTTACTTTGAATGTATTCTAAATTGTGATAGAGTTACATCACTTCCCCCAATCTTTCCTCCCTCTTGCCCCTCCCATGTTCCCCTTCAAGTTGGCAACCTTCCTTGGGTTTTTATCTTTATATATCCATATATTCATGCATATGCACAAATTTATAAATATAATATCTTGAGTCCATTGTTGTTGTTTGTGGGTATATATCATGTTGAGGTTGACCACTTTGTATTAGACACTCAATTAAGGGGGCTCTTGCCTGAGAGAGGCTAATTCCACTTTTGCCAACAGCTATTAGCTGTCATTTTCTGTTATGGTTCCATAGATTTAGTTTTGTGATAAGTAATTAAACATGACACTGAACCATACTGGGTGGTTTCAGTTTTTAAACAACTGCTCAGAAGTGTCTGGGAATTGGTTTACAGAGCTTTTGGGCAATCCTGATGCGGTCCTGTTTCTTAAATATTTTACTATCATCGTTTTCCCCCCTCATTTTGCCATGTTGTCATTTTTGTATCAGTAATAAGTAAATTATTGTGTTCCATTACACAGTTGAAGCAATAAACAGGAAGACTGAAGTTGGGAAGTGATTAGAATGTCAACGGAAGAAATAAATGGAATAGAGGTAAATAGACATTTCATTTGTTCTGTATAAGACTTCTGGTCTTTCTTCAGTTTCACACAGACACACATGTGGTTGTTTACAAACATTAAGTATTTCCTTTTAATTATCCACTTTATCATTCATTTTCTTCTCCATTTTGCCTTTTCTCGCTACCTCATATATATATATATATATATATTCATAAACTAGTGTCCATTCTTTCCCCAAAGTCTCCACATTTCCACATTTTCATATTTAAATAATATATATTTTCTCTTTTCATGTCATTTGTTTAAAACTCCCTTTATTTGTGCTTCTTCTTTAACAGTACTCCCCAGAAACATATGTGGGTTTTGTTCTGATGTTAACTCTTCAGACACATCTAGCCCATGATATAGTTACACTTTATTCCTTCATTTGTTTATCCTACAAATATATTTTTGAACAATGTTATGCCCAAATGGCTCAAGAATTCTGGATACATTAGGTAACTGGATAGACACCCAGACCTCAGTGAACCACAAGTATATGTACTTAATGGCATGAAAAAATATTCATGGGAGTCAGATAGTATTCAGAGGCATCTGGCTAGCTTCTAGGGCTCAGAGACTGTTCACATCTCTAGACTTAATACTTTGCTGCAAGAACATGTTCTAAGTCCTTACCTCAGGCTTAGGATGGGGAAGGAATCTGGTTGGACAGGTGGAGTCAGGATACAAGAAATGGTACCCGCACCCAGGAATGGTGCAGGACTAATATGGCTCACAGTTCAAGTGGTCCTTGACAATGGTGGCAATGGAAGGACTCAGAAAGAAAATGACTGCTGAGTCTGACTCTAATGACAGAGAGGTATCTCTATTTTGCAGAATTAATATTTGGCTCAATATTACTTCCCCCCCCCACGACTTGGACCTTTGCAACTAACTTGGCAGTTAGGTGTGTTTGCTTTTCCTTGGTACAGATGCTTTTAATCCTCCAAGGCGGTATAAGTGGCTGCTGCTGGGAAGACCTACGACTCAAATTTGGTCATTTCTGCTCCTGTCTTCTACTCCCCTCACTTTACTGTGACTTGCTAAACTATGCAGAGGCAACTTGGAGAATGAAGCAGCTAGTTTGTTTCTGAGCTGTTGAAAAATTCCACAAATTAGTCATTCTCAACACATGGGTTGTGACCCCTATGATGGTTAAATGACCCTTGCACAGGGTCACCCAAGACCATAAGAAAATACAGGTATTTACACTCTGATTCCTAACAGTAGCAAAAAAAAAAGTAACAATGAAATGATTTTATAATTGGGGGTCACCACAACATGAGGAACTGTATTAAAGGGTCAAAGCATTAGGAAAGTTGAGACCCACTGACTGAAATGTTTCGGAACCCAGTCTCCAGTCATAGGTGAGCCATTTTCTCCTGCCTTTGGTCTGGATCACACACATGTGTGTTGGAGATCCTGAGGACCTTGAAAAGAGTTGTTTCCAAATACCAGTCTAGCACTGAAATCCTACCACTAAAAAAAAAAAAAATCTGTTGAGCCAAGTGTTGGCTGCCACAGCGTTCTGTTTAGGTCACAGGTATTTACCTGTAGGAGAGGAAGTCAATAAGGTGGAAACCACAAGCAATATTTCAATAGTATTTTATCTGGATTGGTTGGGTTTGGAATTATTATTCTCTGGCACCACAGGAAAAAAAGAACCTCTAAGGTTCTATATATTTATGAGTTTATTTAGGAGGCCTTTGAACCAATAGGTGAATGTGTTGGGTTCACAAATTGGCGAAAAAGAAGCTAAAATAAGCACAGATAAGAAATGGAAGAGTGGAGAAAGATTTCTTTCTTGGAGCAGGTGAAGGGAGGGTGGGCATTACTTAAAAATAATACCTTTCTCAAAGGAAGGTATATTTTTTCAGGGAATCCTGTACATACTCATATAGACCAAATTTGGGATAAAAACATTCTTGAGTATGTTCAGGTAAGGAGTATGTTTCTGCATATTCCTGGTTTAAAGTTCAAAAAGGAAAGACAGGAGACACGTGTTGGGGAGTGCTTAGCTCTAGGTCATGGTACTCATTTATTTCTGCAAGACTAAATGGTGGTCAGGAACACTTGGACAGGCTCAGTTGTGCTGTAAAGATGGTACCGAGAAACATATCTGTGCATGTTCAGTTCCTATCAAAGTTGTAGCCTAAAACAAAAATGACAACAACAACACCACCAAAAAAAAAAAGCTTCAAGTTGCATTAACATGGGAGTTTGCACCTAAAGGAGGGCTTATTTAGTCATTAACAGATCTATCATGTAATTTTGGGCGAGCATAGCTATGGGAATACTACAGAGGATGATTTTGCCACTTGATGCTCATGCTTCTGGGAAGGAAGCAGGGACCAGAGTCCCCAAACAGAACTTAGCTTACACCACAAAAGCACTGAGGAGTTTTCCTAGGCTTCAAGTTTCTCTCAAAGACAAACTCTGAAGCACCTTCCTCTTTTTTATATTCTAACTCTTCTCCCATGCAAAGGTTTACCACAAAGCCTCAGAAACAACAGAAAAGACCAAGACAACTAATAAGAAATAAAATTGAAGTAGGCACAGTGGAGCAAGCCTGCAATTTTAGTGCTTCTGTGCTGGAGGCAGGAGGAGTTCAAGGCTAGCCTCTTCACATATTTGAAAACAAATAGAAAAAGATAGATGGGCACAGTTCAGTTATCGACCTTAGGCAAGTAACTAAACTTGTCCTTGTCTAAGCTTCTGCATCAGCCAGATGCAGATAAAAGTAGCAATTAAATTCATAAGAATTAAAGTAAATAACACAAGCACAAGACTTTGAGTAATATCTGGCACCAAGTAAAAATATGGGCATATCTGTTTTAATTATTATCAATAAGGATTTTTTGGATACTTTAAAATAGATCTGTTTATTTTTATGAAAGTTATTCACATGAAAATTTGGGAGAGGATGCAGAGATTTTCCTTCCATCCATCCCTGCTTTTACATGTACAAATTCTCAACCACACCTATATACGACACAAATGTGGCATCACCTAGCTCTCATTGCAGGTTGTATGCTTATGTCTGAAGAATAAAGAAATGGAGACTTGGAACCAGAGGGTAATATGATCAGTGATATGCACACTGTGTAAAAAAAATAACTTTGGCTCATACACTGAGCGTCAGTTTACCAAGGATGGCCATACATTCAATGACAACCTTGTATGAGTAGTTTAATCCCCTTGAACAGATTAGAAAGCATATCTATAGAATGAAATTAATGCATCCAGTCTTCCCGAAGTACATGAGTAAGCATGAACATATCCTGATCATCATTTGTCCCTAACCACCTTCTTCCCAAAGTCCTTCCTAACATAATATATCCTGAGGGGCAACATGTAGGCCAAAGTAACTTGATAGTAAGTGGCTGTTTTCCAAGGGATTACGAATTTCTCAAAGTCTCATCTCAAATTCCTTGGCTGTGTGACTAGTAAGGCAAATTGAGTGGGGCATTACAACACTAGGTCATCTCTCAGGTGGTAACTTGTATGGGAAAAATCTCCTCTCTCCTGCAGAGGTTAGGCGTCATTTGTTTGGACTTATGCACATTGGGGCAAATCTATGGTCATATGTGTGATAACGGGACAGAGATATTCTGTGTGTGTGTGTGGTTATGACCTGGAGACCATAAAGGAGGGTGAGTGAGCACTGACAACATTTGAAGAAATGCAGGTTATTTTTAATTAATGCCCACACCAGCTCCACAAGTCTGAGGATGTCTGCAAGCATCAGTGTCTGCCTTCTCTGACTTACTCTGCTCTTGCGTCACAGGCAACAGTGGCTGATGGCGATCATGGATGACAATCAGGAAAACAGGTGTCACATCAGTCACTGGGGGATTATGGACAGTAGGCTGAGGTAGAGGCAGAAAGCCTGATCCAAGGTTGATACCACCTACGGTATACCCACTGGCCATAAGCAGTAGAGCAGAGATTTAGTCTCTGTGATGCTGTTAACTGGTCTGTCTAGCTTGGAAGCAGATCAATGCTTCTGAGTTTGGTGATTTGGTAATGGATACACTGGATCTTCATTGACCTTTTCATAGATGAGGGGCTGCCAGGCACAGACAGGCTATAGCAGAATTTTAAGGTTCAGAGTCCTGCTACTGTTAGCTCTAGGGAGGCATCTTCATCTTTCAGTTTTAGGTTTTTGTGAACATAAAGTACAAAAAGGTAGTGAAATTTGATGTCACATAGGCTTAAGAAATTATTATGAGGGAGCAGGTCAAAGGGCATAGAGGAGCTAAGTGATGAATATATAAGTATGTAAAATCAAGCCACACTGGAATTACTGGAATGAGAGTGGTCTGATTATAAATATATAACTAGGCTTACATCTCAATATACTTGAGATGCATTTGGAATTAGGTTGGTAAAGATGTTTAAAAAGTACATTTAACTGGGTTTAAAAGGCCTTACCCATTCTTTTAAGTGTTTTTTAAACATAGGTTAAGCACATACCATTCCAGCTACTTTGCAGTAACATTTACTTCTCCTGTGGCTATTGCAAGATACATTTAAGATTAAATTTTGGATGAATTATCAGGAATTTAGAACAAGGGAAACTGGATATAGTGGTATATGATGAAAGCAGAATTCAGTTTAGTGCATACAGATTCAAGGATATAAGGCCAAGATTGGTCCATGAATTAATTCACAGGTATTCACTGGCATCTATGAAATACAAACCTTAAGGAGAGGATGTGAACGGTACAGGATACATTATAACTTCATAGAACATGTGAGCAACAAGAGTATAATATAACTATACCTAGACTGTATGTAGACAATCAAGGTTATAGTCGTTTGGTTAGTCTTGAGGATTGGATGAAGGAGGTAAGGAGACATGGAACATGCTTGAGCAAGTGAATGCCATGACCAAAGTTGTGGTTTGAGTGCAGCTATACATGTGGTTATTTGAACAGGTAGTAGGGGACTATATTATATATTGAATGAGAAATGTGGTCCAAGATTTAGAAGCCATGGCCATTAACTGTGCGTAAGGAAGGAGCTCTCAAATGGAAGACATGAATGATTTGACACGATGATAATGGAGCCAGTCAGGTGCCTAATGCAACTGGAACTTGGATTTTGGCTGGGGCTTCAGATCTTTGGCAGCACTCTTGAGGAGAATGCATCTGGAGAAGTTCAGCCGCTATATAGTCTTGGTCTTGACAAAGGTGGTTTGTAAATTGAAAATTTTAGAGTTCACTGTGTAAAGGTAAGGCCTGAATGTAGCAACTGGAAGAAAAGGGGGAAATGAGGCATAGAACTAACTGGTTTCTGGACCCGGAGACATTAATCCTTTGGTCTGAAAGTGGCACATGAGGTTTGCTTATTCTTTGCTCTAGCAACAGGGAACCTGAGTGTATGCTGAAGTGACTCACGATAAAGATGGAATAGCTGAGTTTCCTTATAAAAATTATATCATTACCACAAGAAACCAATGACTTGAGTTCCCCGAATTGGCTCTGTGTTGACAGATTATCTTTAAATCACAATAAAAATGAACTTACTGGCTATTTCCAGTTTCTACTTTCTTTTTTTTCCTCTGGTTCTGTCTTAAATACACTTTTGGCTTTGATTTACTGTAGAAATTTCCTGTGCAGTTTGGGGTGGAGAGGTAGAGGGTCAGGTTTTGGGATTTGAAACCCAAACAAATCTTTCATTACTTCCTACAATACTTTCAACTTAATTTAGGGGTCAGAGGATAGTCTGTGAAAATATCAGACACAGCCCAGACATTTATTTCTGAAGAGATACAAAGAAGCTCACATCTGGATGGCTGCATGAGTTTATTCTGGAGTTGTCAAAGCATTCTGTTGACTGTTAGCAAGTCTGTGAGTCACTATCTTAAATAATTATGTGAAAAGTGAGCACACTTTGCAGAGTAAGTTATAGAACATGAATGCAGAGCACAAAAATCAGAAGCCCAGATCAACCAATAAACCTTTAACAAAATAAGAGTCTACTTTCTGACTAAGCCAGTTTAACTGACAAAATAAGCAAACTTGGCTACTCAATTGCCTGAGGACTTCTACAGGATATTTCCCCTTCTTCACCTATCCCTCTCTTTTGCCCTCACTCACTCCTTCTGGTATACTGTTTTCTCCCTAGTTAATGCTCCCATACAGAAATGGGAAATAACATGAAAAAATGGAAGGGCCATAGATTGCAAACTGAACTTTGCTTGTATTTTAAAAATTAACTAAACAAATTATTTGGCCTGCCTTGAATTGCATATTGCATGTTTCATTTGTTGTTTGCCATTTTCTGTGATAGTCATGCATTCTGTATGGGGAGAACAGTTTCTACAAAATCGAGAATGCTAATTTCAGATACCAAACATTAAATAACAAAAGGAACAATGTTAACCAATCCCTTGTTAGGGAAAAGCACAAAGCATTGCCAGTTGGGACAGGTATTCTTCCAGACTAGATTTGACTCCTGCATTCAAAGAGCTCAAACACTAATGGGTGAGCCTACCAATAATAACAATGTTTGTTTTTTTATAATTGCCTCTAAAGCAAATTGAAATTAAATAAATGATGAGCAGAGAAAAGAGGTGTGCAGACTGTGGGGATGGTATAATTCTGATTAGAGGATCAAGAATCTTTGATAAGAAGAGGGCATTTGAGCTTCGTTTAAGAGGAAAACAGTTATAAGGAGAATGGTAGGAGGTAGTGGTGGAGATGATGATGAAGGCAGCAGGTGCAAACCAATGAATACTTATCACTCTATATTATTGCCATATCAAAAAGATAAAGCAAAGGAAGGCTATGGGAAAGAATATGGGAAAGGGGCTTCAGAGATGACTCAGTGGTCAAGAGCTCTTGCTGCTCTTGGAAAGGACCCAGCTTCTGTTCCCAGAAACTACATGGTGGTTCACAATTGCCAGTAACTTCAGTTCTAGGGGATCCTATGACATTTATGACCTCTACGAATCTCTTCATACATGTAGTACACATAAACTCATACAACTGGGCACACACAATACAAATAATAAATATAAAAAGGATACAAGAAGATTTTTGTGTCAATAAGTGCATAATAATAATTTGATATCTTTAAAATCAAGTGCATGGAAGATTTTGTATATATTGGTTTCAATAATATTTTAAGATGAATAATGGCCACATTAGCCAAAAAGCACCAAATAATCTCATGATTTTACGCTTGTCACACTTTGTACATGTGTGTGGGATGATGACTACATGTAGCCTAAGATTGACATGCTTATTATGTATACATCTAGCCTTCAGGAGCCTGGAAAGATGCTCTTTGGCATTGTGTGGTCTGCAAAGAATTTCCCACCTGCAGCTTAAGAAGGAAAGACCTTGACCTCCATCTATGAATAGCTCTAGGAAAGACAGCTATTTTCAAGGAAGGGTGGATCGGTGCCTGACATGATGGTGCGGCCTTTAATCCCAGCATTTAGGAGGCAGAGGAAGGTAGTTCAAAGCCAGCTTGGTCTAAAGACTAAGTTCCAGGACAGCCAGAATTACATAGTGAGAACTATATAGTCTCTCTCTCTGTCTCTCTCTCTGTCTCTCTCTGTCTCTCTCTCTCTCTCTCT